>FIZR01017981.1:0-12354 GCA_900060175.1 Ferrisia virgata
CTCTGGATTGATTTTAAGATTTCAAGTTGAAATGTTGAGGAAAATTAAAGATGTTTCAAGTTGACCCATAAACTGAATTGACTTCATGATTTTAAGTTGAAATATTAAGGAAGATTAAAGAAAGATGACCGGTCAACAGTGAACCTTGACCTCGGATAGATTTCATCACTACGAGTCGAAATGTCGTCCGTCATCAGCTGTCTCGTTAACAGTTGAGCTTAGCCTTGAACTGATTTTAAGATTTCAAATCGAAGTGTCGAGAAAAATTCATTGACCTTGACCCCGGTTGATCTAACCAAATTTCGCTAAAAATATAGAAGAAAATTTTTCAAGTGACCAGTATTAAATAAAAAAAAGAAGAAAAAAATAGTGCTAATTGCATTTAAAACATCAAAACTTACATTCTTCCGATGTTTACTCTTTTCATGCAAAGAGTTCTAAGTATTTTATGAAAAATTGATTTTATAATTTTAAGTTGAAATGTTGAGAAAAATTGGAGATGTGACATTAATGGACTTATTTTATGATTTTAAGTTGAAATGTTGAGAAAAATTGGAGATGTGACATTAGTGGACTTATTTTATGATTTCAAGTTGAAATATTGAGAAAAATTGGAGATGTGACATTAGTGGACTTATTTTATGATTTTAAGTTGAAATGTTGAGAAAAATTGGACATGTGAGATCAGTGGACTTATTTTATGATTTTAAGTTGAAATGTTGAGAAAAATTGGAGATGTGACATTAGTGGACTTATTTTATGATTTCAAGTTGAAATGTTGAGGAAAATTACCAAGTGGCAAGCATTGCATAAAAAAAAAAAGAAATTGTACCAATTACATTTAAAATATAAAAACTTACATTCTTTCGATATTTCTACGTATTTATTCTATCGATTTTGGTCAGTATCGAGCTAAGCCAATAATTTTTCAGTCTTGGCGAGAAAAAATAAAAATAAAAATATACACCCGACACGACCAAAAATGGTCGCAATGATTTTCTACCACCTTAAACGGATTCTGTTGATATTTTGTCCCTCATTCGCCGTAGGTCGAAGAACATAATAGATTCATAGAAAATCTGGCTAAAATTGTTCTCATCTACCCTCCTGACTATCTTTCGATGTTGATTTTTCAAAATGTAATACACCTTTCGATTGTCCATCGATCTGGAATTTTTGCTCCACAACACCACCACTCCCAAATTTGGACACGAGTGAATTTCGACTCGAGGTCATCCCCACTCACATATATCTAATCCGTCGCCATTCCGAGTCCATTAGCTGAATTTGAGCAATTTTGGTGCGTTGCGTTTTTCGAAGTACGAAGAAAAATTACGATTTTCCAGTTAGTTTTAAAATCCAAAGTATAAATACAAATGGGTATTTACGTATAAAATTTTTTCAGACTTCCATGTACATCGTTTACGTCCGCAACTATTTCATCATCGTGATACTAATTCAAAAAAATCGAAAGTAAATACTTACTACAACGTTCATATGGGTCGTACACTTAGGTTACTTACTTACCTACCTGTCTACCCAATACCAACCAAAATCAGAAGGAAAGTCTCGTAGAAATATGTCTACACATGCGCAGTATCTCATTAGACATGACAACAATTCCCGTTAGTTCTGTAATATATACATACACATATATATATATTTTTTAATTCGCTAATTAAATACTTCCATGCATAAATGCTCGAAGTACCTAAGCATAGCCAGGTATCTAGCTCTGAGCATTTTCAATGGAAAGCTACCTTCGAACACGCAGTACAATGTGATCGATGGATTCGTTTGATAAAGTTGCCAAAAAAAAAAAAAAGTCTAACCTATCTAAAATCCAATGCTTCTAACCAGTTCATAATATAATTCGCAGCTGTACGAGAAGGATATTCTGCTCAAGGAAATACTACGACGACGAGCAAGATGAAAATTTTTTTAAAAATCGAAACCGCTATTTTCTACAGAATTATGGCTGCAGGTGGATAACCATAGGTGTATTTGGGCGATGACCGTTGACTGTGGCAGCTTTTCTATTTCTCAAAGTGGCCAATATGTACAGTTATATTTTCTCTTTGGCGCGATTACGGTAACCGTGTGCTTCGCCGTCCCGTTCTCGCTGCCATTATTTATTACGAGAAGCGCATTACATCCATATTTCAGATGAAAATGAAAGATATAATAAAAATTTAATTGCGTTTTGCGCATCCGTACCGCGCCGCACACGCCATCAACCATCGTCTGTGTGGCTAAGTACACGATATATACGTATGTTCCGGCTACATACACGATATATATATGTTGATGTATTTTTTTTTCATATTTGTTTTTTGCACAAATACTCCCATACTACACACTATGATGCATAGCTCCCCCCTCGCTCGCTCTCTCTCTCTCTTTCTTTCTTTCTTCTTTTTTTTGTGAATAAAAAGAACGATTGTATTAGTAGCACAGGACGGGGAAAAGAGTACGACTCCAGTTATACATTCGCAAGTCTAACCGATAGTGAATCGAAAGGTATAAAGAGGGGGCCAGGGTCACCGCGCCGGTAGCGGATTTATCGCAGTGTTGGCCGAACGAACTATGCGAGTTTTAATAACAAGGACCGCGGGCACCGCACCACCCAACCATTCCAACTGCAAGGTGCAGGAAGATACCAACTTACAAATAAATGCAGTATTGAAGAGAAAAAAAAAAGAAGAAGAAGAATACTTTCTCTTTCTTTCGAGTTTTAGCAAACACCTGAAAGCACACCCGAAGGTGAATCGCTTTCACTGCACCGCATCGTACACACGGAATTGTAGCTAGGCGCTCGAATGTCTAGAAAATAAAGTACATATACCTACCACTACCTACGTAGAAGACATAGCCTACCATTTATGTACATACAATGAGCATCGTAGCGCTATATGTCCCTGAACTTGCACCAGTATTACCATACATAATATTATGTATCATGCAATGGCATATTGTAAAGTACGAGGCTAATTGAAGTACTTGAGGGTAACTTTAAAATATACCAATGCAATCATATTCGATTGCAAATAATTTAACCCTCGAAGGTTTAACTTAGACCTATACACATTTCTATTTGATCGCATGAATTTTTTCCTCATTGTTTTGCGTAAATTGATTACTTTTGCACAGAAGTCGATCATGAAAAAATCCTCAATACCACACGTTCTGTAGCTCTCTTGTCAATAAAAGCCACCCTCCCCCCTGCACCACCCATCATGCAAACAAACCCGGTGAAAAAATATAATTCAAATCGGACACATAGAAATTCAATCTGCAAATTAGTTACATACAGAAATGAAAAGCCAACGCAATTAGGGAAGGAAATATGCGTGGGACAAACAAGAACCTAGGCAAAAACTATTTTTTCAGTTCAATGAGAAAGTGCAAAGGGGTTGAAAAGTCAACCACCTCCCATTCATTTCTAGAACTGCAACTCAATCTACATTTCAAATTTCAGCCAGATTTTCGCGAAACATTACGATTATGTGAATTGAACAAAAGCATCGTTTCTCAGTATTAAGGGTCGAGAGGGTTCAGTGGGGCTGAAAAGTCGAAATCCCCGAAAGGTACATTCAGAGTACTTGCTAGACGTACATACCGCAGCTCAATTTAGTGGAGAGTTATGCGAGGAACAGAACTCAAAAAATAAGAAAAATCGACCAGAAAACTATATTTTTCGAACTGTGAGGGAGTGCGATGGGGCTGAAAAGTCGAGATCGCCAAAAGGTACATTCAGGGCACCTTCTATATGACCATATCAAATTTCAACTTCCTAGCTCAGTTTAGTGGGGAGATAGGTGAGGAATAGCCCTTTTTCAAGGTCAAAAAGGGGAAAACCCTCATAGCACCCCCCTTCCTCCCAATTGACCTAGGAGGTTGATTTTTGGATATGTTATACAACCTTGAATCCTCTATCGATTGGCTCAAAGAAGGTAATTTTTGCGATTTTAGCCCTTTCAGCATCCCCTCACCAAATTTGGGCATGGCTGAATTTTGGCTCGAGGTCATCCGTATTCCAGAATATCCAATATGCCAATCGAAGCCTATTCCTCAAATTTTATCGATTTTGCTCAGTATCGAGCTCAGCAGAAATTCTCAATTTCGGGGGCGGAGGGATATAAATAAATATCTAACATGGTTAAAAATCGTCCTCCTAATGGTTTTCTAGGACGCCAAAACGGATTTTGTTGATATCCCTCCTCCCCCCGCCATCCGTCATAAGTCGATACACCGTAATAGCCTGGATTTCATTGACAACATGGCATTGAAAGTTGTACCAAAAACAGTAAAAACTGTCTAGAAAACTACGGAGGGGGAGGGGGGTGATTGGAAGCTTACAAAAATGCTGAAAAATCAATACCTCCTGAAATCAGACACGTTTTGAATCCTAACCACGCTGAATTTCAACACCTTAACTCAAAGTGTAGGGGAGTTGACCATGGGACAAACTCGGGAACGTAGAGAACTCAACTTCGTGATGTGTCCAACGAACTACTTTTTCATGGTTTTATGTAGGTGAGGGGGAAGGGAGAGAGAATTGCAATGGCGCTGAAAAGTTGAAACTTCCAAAAGACATGTACAGGATTTACATACCAATGTGGAGGGGAGATGTGCAGTCTACTGAATTTTTTCAAAGTCAGAAAGCAGGAAAACTTTCATATTTCCCGTCCTAGTTGACATAGGAGGCTGATTTTTGGATATGCTAGGCAACTTCTCCCCTAAGCACCCTCTCTGTCAAATTTAAGCACGATCAAATTTTGATCTTAGGTACTACTCATCCATATATATCTAATCTGCTGCCAATTTAAATTTATTGGCCAAATTTGAGTGATTCTGGCCAGTATAGTGCCGATTGAATGGTTTTAGATTTCTACAAGAAAATTAAAATAAACATTTGACACGTCTAAAAATATGTTTATTAGTCTAAATGGGTTTTAGTATCCGAAAACTGATTTTGTTGAAACCTCCTCCTCATGCAGCATGTTTTAATAAGTTCTGACAAATAAATAAAATACCTGCGCATAAATGTGCCCAATCCGAGCACCGCATTCTCTTTAATTTTGCTTCACGTGACCAATTTACTTAGTCCATTAATAATACCCCGGGGTTCTTCTTTATCCTGTGCCAATTTGAATAAACCTCGCCGAAGTAGGTACATTTAAGGCGCTAACCATTTAAAAAGAAAAGATCGTAAAATTTAATACCGAAGGCTTTCTCTAGTACACCCTTAAACATATATACGTAGGACGTACCTATCTACCTACCCATAGGTAGATAGGTATTTATATGAGACTATTCACTGATCAAATTATCATATATCACTGATTCGTGTTTGAGAACTTCATTCAACCGTACCCTGCAGAGTATGAATTATAATAGTGATATAGTCTTAGTCATAGTGGTCGCGATGGCGTGGGTAAGTAGAAGTACAATGTATACAATACAGACAGCAAACTCGTATGTGTAGAAATTGGCCAAACACCGAAAACAATTCTTTGTATTTGACACGTACGTAGCACTCAGCTACGTACTGTGTAAGTCGTACGTACGTAGCTATGTACATGCCATGCATATAGCAATTAATAGGCAAGACTAGGCACCTAATACCAATGCACATTTATCTTTGCGAATATGGGTCGTAAAATTAATGGTAGGTATATTTTTGGTTAGTTTGCGGCGCGGCGCGGCGGCCAGCCTGCTCTACGGTACTTTCTCGCCATGTAGCGCATGGTCAAGTTTAATATTTTTTCGTTTGACTTATGATTTGTTATATTTTACAGGTCACATACGCAAAAAGTGTAGCTGCACCATCGTACAGCGTGAATTGCATATTTCCTTATAGCGTTAATAAGCGCACAGCGCGGCGGTAAAACGCAATAAAAACCAGATGGATTAGTCGGCTAGCACATCAACGGTGTACCTAGGACTTTGGTCGCACATTATCTTATTTTCTATTCGAATCTAAGAATCATTATCTACTTACAAAGTACAAGCGTATAAATATGCATAAATGTACGTGGAGTAGTACTTGCAGATGTTGATGTAGTTGTCTTAATTATTGGCAGTTCGCTTCATTTGCTATATTACTATGCAAATCGAACAAAAATCCTTGATTTAAAAAAAAAATAACTTCAACTTGTGTCAATCTCAAATTCTTACTCGATAGGTTAAATTACCTTGCTCACTCTTTGCGTGCAAAGAATACCTTCCAAGTATTTCTAAAATTTAAAAATTTTTCATTTTCTAATTTCTTTTTTTTTTAATTTTTTAATCTTTTTTAATTTTTTTTACTTTTTTAATTTTTTTACTTTTTTAATCTTTATTATCTTTTTTTATTATTTTTTATCTTTTTAATTTTTAAAAATTTTTTAATTTTTTTACTTTTTTAATCTTTATTATCTTTTTTTATTATTTTTTATCTTTTTAATTTTTAAAAATTTTTTAATTTTTTTACTTTTTTAATCTTTATTATCTTTTTTTATTATTTTTTATCTTTTTAATTTTTTTTACTTTTTTAACTTTTTAAAATTTTTAAATTTTTTTACTTTTTCAATCTTTATTATCTTTTTTTATTATTTTTTATCTTTTTTAATTTTTTGTTTTTCAATTTTTGTAATTAGACATCCATGTCAAAATTTTAACATAAAGTACAAAATCATTCATAATCATCTTCCATCGCGAGTTTTCATTCATGAACTTCAAATCAAAGATGTCCAATCAAGGATGTAACATCAGATACGTTGTATCACAAATGTTACACCAAAAACGCTCCATCAAAAACATCACGTTTTCAAGAAATTAACCCCAGCCCCAATACATAACCATGACATTTTGGCATGTGCAAAAAACATTCATAATCATCTTTCATCGCGAGTTTTTGCTCATGAACTTCAAATAAAAAATATTAAATCAAGGATGTAACATCAAAAATGTTGCAACGCAAACGTTACACCAAAACATTCCATCAAAAACGACACGTTTTCAGAAAATTAACCCCAGCTCCAAGACATATCCATGACATTTTAACATGAAGTGCAAAAAACATTCATAATCATCTTTCATTGCTAGTTTTTGTTCATGAACTTCAAATCAAAAATGTTAAACCAAGGATGTAACATCAAAAACGTTGCATCACAAACGTCACGTTTAGACATATCCATGATATTCTGACATCATGTGCAAAAATCATTCATATTCATTTTTTATGGGGAGTTTTTTTTTTACCAAAAATCAAAAACGTTACATTAAAAACGTCACATCAAAAACATCACGTTTTTAGAAAATAATCCCCAGCTCTAAGACATACGCGTGTCAGTAACATATTTTCTGAGGAAGAAATTTTATGCAGCCTTCTTGAATTAAGAGCTAGGACGGATAAGAAATTCGTTTGTATACCTTGCTCCTCCTATGGGCCAGAAAATTAAAAAAAATCATAGAGGAAGCTCTTGCTCACACCATATATCGACATCAATTTTGAAATTTTCCCTCAATCGCGCTTAAAAAAAGAAATTTTTTCTTGAAAACAATGGGAGACCAGTTTCGCACCCAAAATCTTTTTTTAGCGTCATCCAACAATATATAGTACCTGATTTATTTTCAAATTCGAAAACAAGGGCATGCCAACACTCTTAATTGAGGAACAGAGAGAAGGAGGAATGAAGCTGGACCTAATAAGCCATCAAGAGTTGGAATTTTTTTGAGCTGGATACTTTTAAAAGTCAGCTACAAGACCTGAAAAATAGTTTTCAAAATCAAGTGGAAAAATAAGATTTAAATTTTTTAGCTCGACATTGGTGGTGGGCAGAGAGGAAAGTATCAACGAAATCTGTTTTAGAATTCTAGAATACCATTGAGACCGCATTACTTGCCATGTTATCTCCGTCCCACCCTACTGAAAATCATTTGTTCAGTTTGATACCGACCAAAATCGATCAAATTGGGGCGATAAGCTGAGATTGGCGGTGAATTTGATATTTTTAAGTGGGGGTGACCGTGAGCCCAAATTCAATTGTGTCCAAATTTGAGGGAGGGAGTGTTGAGGGGTAAAAATCGCAAAAATGCTTTTCTTTTTGAGCCAATCGATACAGTATCAAAAGTTGTAGCACATATCCAAATACCAGACTCATTGGGTAATTAGGAGGGGAGATATAGGCACTTTTCCTTTTTCAACCTACAAAAAAGGCTGTTCCATTCATATCTACCCTCCAAATTAATGTGGATAGTTGAAATTTGGCATTTACATTTAGTAAAGACTTTGGATGTGCCTTTTGAGAGTTTCATTTTTCAGCCCCATATTAACTCACTCATATCACCAAAAATTCAGTTTTTGGTAAGTTTTTCTTATTTTCCAAGTTTATGGCACACAGAACTCTCATCCAAATTGAGCTGGAGGCTTGAAATTCGGTAAGTAGATTTAGTAAGCATCCTGGATAGGCTTTTTGGGTCAATTATTCGCGCTCCACCTTCTATTTTATGAATCAAGCTCAAAAATCAGCGTATTGAGACGCATTTTTTAGCCTGATATTCTATGCCATATTGCCAATGAAAATCAGGTTATTACAGTCCATCGATTAACGCCAGTGGGGGGGGGAATACCAACAAACTCCATTTTGGGGTTCTAGAAGACCATTAAGATAATTTTTCACCATGTTAGATGTTTATTTTTATATTTTTTAATTTTATTTTTTTTTCCCGAACATTAAAATCATTTACTCTCCTTCATATTGACCAAATTCACTCCAATTCGGTCAATCGACTCAGTTTGGCGGTTTATTAGGTGTAAATGAGTTGGGATGACCTGAGGTCAAAATTCAATTATGCCCCAATATAGGGAAAGGGGTGCTGAGGGACCAAAGATGCAAAAATTGACCTTTTTTTAAAACCAATCTATAGAGAATCCAAAGTTGTATAACATATCCAAAAATCAACTTTCTAGGTCAATTAGAAGGGGAGATATGAAGATTTTCCCCTTTTTTCTATTGAAAAAGGGCTGTTCGTTTCCGATCTCCCCACCAAAATGAGCTAGGAAGTTGAAATTTGGCATGGACATTCAGTAGTAACCGTAGATGTGCCTTTTTGGGGATGTAGACTTTTCAGCTCCATTGCACTCTCTCACAGTCCCAGAAATGTTTTTTGTCAGGTTTTCTCATTTTTTAAGTTTTTTAAGTTTGTTCCTCGCATTTTTCTCCTCCAAATAGAGCTAGGAAGCTGAAATTTGGTACGTACATTTAGTAAAGATCCTAGATGTGCCTTTTCCGGGTCTCGACTTTTCAGCCCCATTTCACCCCTTTTTTTTGTCGGTTTTTCTTATTTTTTGAGTTTGTCCCTCGCATAACTCCCCTCCAAATTGAGCTAGGAAGTTAAAATTTGGTATGTACAGTCAGTGAAGACGCTAGATGTTCTTTTTTGAGGTTTAGACTTTTTAGCCTCACTGAACTCTTACTATCCTCGATGCTGATTAGGTTGCGATGCTTGTGAATTGTTAAAATGTATGTCTAGTAACTTAGTGCCCATGTAATTGTCTTTAATGGAACGTATTTTTTGCCGAAGTCACTCAAAGTCCATATTTCCTAACTGTACTCACTGTAGGAATGAGTATACCTACTACGCTAGTGGCTAGTCTGTCCACGTATTCCCTGCACCATTCGTTACCTCTACACCTTACTAAAGAAGAAAGTTCATTCAGCAAAGATGAATTGTTAAGAGTGAAAGTACCGAAGAGTATAAGAATGAATCTAGTGGTATCTTTTCGTTATTTTTTTTTTTCAATTTCGATTCACGCAGTTCACAACAAACTTGACCGGAAAGCAAATGATTTTTCTTCCAAATACCCGAAAGGCTGAAAGTTTTTAAATATTCTTTACCGTCGAAGGAGTAAGTTTTACAAATCTTCCAATATAGGTAATGAAGATCGCTGAAATTCTAAAGAAAAAAAAAAAAAAAATTATAATTATATAAACGTGCAGAAAAAATGATGTGAGACTGGGAACACGGTACACTCTCACAAATTATCTTCAAATGATTAAAAACTTCGCACCATCCATGCGTTCAAGTTCGTGTCTGGGGCATTATAATTTTACAAAATATTAAAACTACTTTCAACATTATACTTTCGATAAAGAAAAAAAAAAAAAATTATCTAAAAGAATTCGAGTACGGTCTTCCTGCGAGTAATTAGCAATTTGTAATGTAGACGATTGCGTTGCTCGTACGAAGCGTTATAACGTTCACATAGGTATCCCTGCACTTTACGTTTCCACCAGCGATGACTCATCTCATTGCGGAGGTAAAATGAAATTTTACATGTTCACAGATACATAGAAAGGGAAATAAGCAAGAAGAAGCTCGACGTGATGACAATTCGTAATTATAGTCTGTTTCTCGTATAAAAATCTATACGTATACGCATCGACTTTCAAAGGATTTAACATAGGTCAGTGATTTTCTAAAATGTAAGATGTTTCTTACATAAACGCGTCGTCGTACAATTATTATTATCAACAATGCAATATCGCAAAGTATACAAGTAAGTAAGTAAATATTCTGGACACGATTCGATGGCATAATATTATTATAACTACAATACGTACCAGGTACCTAGAGCTACGCAGGTGCGTTTAAATAATTCGATGTACTCGTAGGTACTACTCGTACACTGAACAAATAATACGTAAGCTTAGGTATGACGACGATGCGAGACGTGACACGAGACTGGCGCTTATTTTTAGGCCATTTTTTCAAATTAATCATACGACTTTGTTCCACTTCAACGCTGAATTACGCCAAGTAACGTCACGGCACGTCAAGTCAGTCAGTCAGTCGTGTCAGCGTCAATCGACAGTGTTTATCTACAAACTCTGTTTTTTTTGTTTTTTTTTTTTTTTTTTCTATACCAATAATATACCTACTATTACATATGAGCGAGGAAAAAAATATACCGGAAAGATACGAACGTTGATTTGAAAATACAGATCGTATACCAGTAGGCCTAAGTGGAATATTTACGCGCTGATCTGTTCGCAAGCGAGTACACTTGTCTTCATCTTTAGTCCGGAGAGTGTATGCTGCCGCAGGGAACCATTGGTACATAGATCGGATATTATTGCGAAATAATTCCGAGCCTTTACTATAATAAATAGTTGCTCATTCATAGGTACATGGCACATACTACGTGTAACTTATACTAAAAACATAATATTATCGCAGTGTATTCTACGTTCGAGTGCGAATAGCTGAGAGTACGAGACAGGTACGTTAGCATACGTTTTAAGTGAATAGGCCTATGCGATATACTTACACGATACTTGTTCTACAATTAGCATCGTGGATCAGGTAGTTGAACGAATAGCTGGATAATGATATCGTACTGAGTACCCGGTACCGGGTACACAGGCTTGTTAAACGTTTAAAAAAATTCGCAGTGAGGTGTGGTGAGGTGTGGTGTGGAGTGACGCGACGCGACGCTATTCACAAACCAGCGAGCACGTGATTAAAAGCGAGAATGCTAAACGAAGCGCAGTACCTATAGCTACAGCTTTAATTACGCTATATTTTTTATCACTGGTAAGTATTGAGATCTCATTAGCGAAATATTCCGCTTTTTGCGGCCCTATAATTACCGCAGTGGACGAGTATTCGAAGCATTACCACCTATCATCTACCCAATTGTTTATGGGGCGAAGATGCACGATCGATGATGAAGAGGACCTAGTTAACCAAGCAAGTCTGCAGGCCATTTTACATAGATACGTACATACATGTACGAGTAGCTAGTACTAAGTAAAGTATACCTAAATATGCAGTCTGAAATGGGATGCGAGCATTTGAACAAGAAGGATCAGCTCGCATATTTCGCATAACCCGCAAGGGACAGGTACCGTAGGTAAGTTACAGTACGTACATGAGGTAGCCATAGGTAGTAGGTAGGCGGGTACAATTCGATCGTGAGAAATCGTGTCAGCTACAATAGCTACTCCATCGATCGATGAGGTGGCAAAATCAATCTGCTGTATCGACCTGATCCGTTACTGTAATTTATACACGTTTCTTCCTATTTTTTTCGAGCTCAATTTTTTTTTTTTTTGTTTTTTCCTCGTTTTAAAAATGTACATAGAAAAAGATTCTTGAAAGTTTTTCAAGCATGTTAGGATTATTTTTTCCCATTATTATCACTATATATGTATATATACATTAGGGTGGGTCAAAAAAACGATTGTTTTTTTTTTCACTTGGTACCCTGAAAAACTGGTTGGTACACACCTCAAAAAAATTCTCTCCACGTACGAGCATTAAATTTTAATAGGAACGTCCTCCGCCTTTCAGATTTCTATTTTT
>FIZR01017984.1:0-19586 GCA_900060175.1 Ferrisia virgata
TTATTTTGAATTGCTGATAGGGAAGATAGGGAGTCAGTTAAAATGAGGAATTTTTTATGACGAGAATTTGTTTCAAATATTGTTTTTAGGTAATGCAGTATGGCTGTTATTTCTATTGTGAAAATGGATGAATGTGCGTTAGTTTTATAGTTTTGATCGGGTCCGTCAGTAGAGAATGCATATCCGGAGTAGTGTGGCTGGATTTTTGAACCATCGGTGAAGCATTGTTTATAATCAGATAGTTTGGCGGAATTTCTCTTTGATTGTGATGAGATTTTCAGGAATGTTTAGTTTCCAAGACGGATATTTGATATGTTCGTGAAGGAGAGTTGGTAAATTAATATTGTAGTGTATTAGAGTGTTATGAAGGTGAGAGATTGGATTATCGGTAGGGAAGGGGGATTGTTCGAGATGGTTTTGTGACTATTTTTCTAACCGGATTGGATGGGTTTGATATGTATAAGTTGGAATGAGCTTGAATTAAAATTCACCATGTCAAAATTTTGGGAGAAAGGGCGGTGTGGGGCTAAAATTGAAAAAGTTGTTCACCTTTGAACTAATGAACTAGAGAATTTGAAATTGTTTAACGTATTCGAAAATCACTCTCCTAAGTCAATTACAAGGACAGACATGGAGGATTTTCCCCTTTTTTGACCTTGAAAAAAATTTTCCTCGCATATTATCTCTCCTCGACAATTTTATGATTGATTCTTGTTTTAGACTTTAAAACAAATAAATTCGGTTTGGATGTGCATTTTTACGCCTTCCTCTTTTCCAGGATCGACTATCCAATGTTCTAAACACTTACACCTCTCAATCTGTTGGTCCCATAAAAAAAATCTAAAATAAAAGTTCTTCCTTAATATCAGATCTACAATTTCATTTCTTATCAAAATTCATTTTGGAGCAATCCTTCTCCTTCAAATTTGGAAAAAAGGTTTTGAAATTTCATCAAAATCATGTTTATTACATTTTTGACAAAAAGTTTCACAGATACAGTAGAATTGAATGTAAAAAATATTATTTCAATGTTTTCTAAAAACATACTTTCAAATTACAGTAATACAAATATTAGCAGGTTTTAGAAATTCCATACAGATATAATATCTGAGCGGGGGGGGGGAGGGGATATAGGCCGTAGTGGTTATGGTTCTGAGAGTCAGGGTGATTTTTATGTAACTCTACAGAAAAGCGAATTAATTCTGATCAATTTTTGTGGTGACAAATTTTACTCTATCTCTGCAACTTGTTTATTGAGGGAAAACGGTTGCCCCAAAGTGGATTTTGATAAGAAATGAAATTGTCAATCTAATATTAAGGAACAACTTTTATTTCAAAATTTTTTTTGTGGGTTCTATAAATTGGGGGATAGAAGCGTTTGAAACACGGAGGGATGAATCTTGGAAAAAAGGGAGGGGTAAAAATGGGAATTCGGGCTAAGCCTTTTCATTATGGTACCTGGAACAAGAATCGTATCATAAAATTGCCTTCAACTTAAGTTTCGAGTGGAAACGTTTTTTTCTTTTCTATAATTGAGGCCTTATTATTATTTTTTGTCCTCACGAGGATTGAGTTCGTTATTGGTATTTCTTCTTGAAAAAGAGAATTTGTTGTTGTGTTCTGCTCTAGCGGTTTGGTACTGTTATTGAACACCCTTTCTCATTAAACCTCCTAACCACCCTCTCCCCCTCCCACTTCTTAAAAAAAAACAATTTTTGGATGATTTCTGAAGCTTTTCGAAGTTTTTCCATGCATGTCTTTCCTCCAAGTCAGTCTGGAAGTTAAAATTGGTCATAAATATCTAGTACGGGTCCTAAAGTGCCTGGAAGTGGGTTCACCTACTAAATCAACCTCCATCTCTACCACTGTTAAAGAAAAAACATCGCAGAGCACCACGTCTTTTTTTTTTTTTTTTTTTTTTTTTTTTTTTTTTTTTTTTTTTTTTTTTTTGTACATATTTTGTGAATTGAACAGTTGACCAAACTCCAGCGATATTTCATGAAAATCAGGATGAAAAAGCAATGCGTTGCGATGCTTTTTTTTTTTCAAATAAATAATACCGACCAGAAAAAAAAAGAAGCTGACGTTGAAAGGCTAATTCCATCAAAAATATTTCTACTCGCAATGTACAAAATTCAATAAAATGTTATTCCAATTAGTAAATTTTCAAAACTTCGTTTTTCAAATCGTCCAATCGTCGAGTATCGGTAGTAATTTTCAATTTCTTATCTTCGACGAGTTCTAATTAATTTCCGACTGTAACTACCGTCATTTTAGCTCCGTTCGGTGAAGGAAAGGAAGAAAAAAATATCTCCAAGAAAATAGTCGAATCAAGGTAAAACTGTCCCCTGCATTAAAAAAAAATCATATTCAAAACATTCGGTTTGGTTTCGTTTGATTTAAAGTAGAAGAAAAAAAAAATCGCCGACCAAATGAAAAAAGATTCCAATTCAATTCCCTTATCGCAATATGGAACTCAATGAAAACATTCAATTTTCAAAATGGAAAAACACTAAAGGAAAAGAAAGGAAATTATCTATGCAAATTCCAAAACGACGTACACAATCGAATCGAACCGACATAAAAAGAAAAAAAAAAAAAAATAGTAAATACTTGGAAATGCGAAAAGCCGCCACGCTGAGCCGCATTTCACACACAGAACGATGTCAGCATTGCGTTGAAATATATCGTTTTCCTGTATTTTTTATTTTTATTTTTTATTTTTTTTTTTGTCTTTTTCGCAGCACCGTTTGTCTGTATACCAATGAAAATCATTCCTTGTGTACAATACGTAAACTTTATACCTATCGTCGTAAAGATCAAAATGCGTAAAAATTTTCAATTGTAATTTTATAAACTTTCGGCAAATTTAACTAACCAAATGGGTTTATGTAGGCTCAACGATGTCGAAAAAAAATAAAATAAAATAATCGGTATGAGCACTGAGCAGGCACTACGCAGTATACATGCAGCGAAGAGCGATGTACTGTATCTAGCTCGCATCACGACCGACGCGACGACCGCATACACTCGAAGGAAAGGTCATCCAGCATCGTATTATATACTTTGTACTCGACATAACATACGACGACGGCAGCGTAAAACAATGACTAAATTCTCGTATTCCAGCTTCACGCACTGTACCAAATTACCGCAGATGTAAAAGGTGGGTAGTGGGCAGAGCGAGCGTCAAGTATACGTACGATGTGTACCGTGTATAGCGAAGCCAAGAAAAGAGAATTGCTATTTGGTCGCTGTATATATGACCAACAAAGGATGACACGTTGCGGCAGAATTTATCAGCAACCAACGATTCTATTTCGTGCTGGTGAAGTGGCGATGGTGTAAAACAAAAGCCCGCCTTTCGTTTCCAATTTTCCTAACGAACGATAAAAAATACATTCCAAGTAATTGTTCTCCATGTCAACGGTACGCTTATAACACAATCGGCACTAATTATCTCATTCGCCAATTTCAATGGATGACTAAAACGTTCAGCGGTCAATTTTAGCACGGTAATGTGCGGTACCACTTTGGCCAAAACAGTCCAACAGAGAGCTACCTCGTGAAAAAAATTCATAATCTGAATATCATGCGGTATACGTAGATAGGTAGTGGGTACCTAAACGTATATATATCGTGTACCTTTACCTACCTAGTCCCAAAGAAATAGCAGCCATTACCGACAACACTACCTTTATTTCATTACCATTTTTTTTCCTCCTTTAAAGGCAACTAAATCGTACCCTATTCATCGACCAACATAAATTTTATACTCGTACAATAGATTGTAGAAATATTCTTCGCGTCATAAACCGAGAAAATTATTTCGAAAAAAAAAAACCCTCTAATTCGTTAACTTTTACGAATACCTCGCTATTGAACGCGATACAACCAGACAATTTCAAACAATGCAATTTGTTACCATTGACGTGCAACCCACAAGTACTTCAAAAGTTCGGATCGAAATAACGCGATAATTACGTTTTCAAATGAAATACGAATACCCCTTGACACTTTTCCAATCTGTGAATGTTTCGTGTAAAAAAAAATATATATCGTGACAAGGGAACCTCTAGCACTCGAATTAGAGTGCGTCGATTTTGAATACGACTTGGAAAGAGCATAAATATGGAGAGAATGTTTGTTACGTGAATTTCCAGATACTCCAATTTAAATTTTGATTTTAATTTTTTTTTTATCGAAGACTCAATGAACCACCAACTACATTAATAATCGTTATCCCTGACAGTCCTCTTCCATCCGACCCTACAACCGTACCACAACTACCTCAGGATAATAATAATCACAACAATAATAATTATACTACAATTGTCTCTTCCACAATTATCACAGCTCCAATGGCTAGTCCTCCACCTTGGTCAAGGACACCAGACCTCGTTTACCCTAGTGAATGAGGATATCCACGAAATTCCGACTTCACCTCGTCTCTCCCAAATTCGTCATCCATCTCGTGATTTCCATACTCCTGTACTGAAAAATCTAGATATTTTTACAGATTCAGCGGAAAAATCAAATCAAAATCGTCATTCAGATTCCTGATAATAAAATTGAAAACAATATTCAATTCGTAATATTCAAAGGAAAGTTTTTCATTTTTACACTTATATTTGAATTCTTTTCAGCAGCATGGCCAGGAAATCGATTATCCATGATTATCAAAACACATACATCGAAGAAAATAATTTTATGTGCCCCCCCCCCCCTCCTTCAGGGTCTACAGACGCTAAAATTCAAAGTTTTCATTTGGCAATGTCTCCCCTCCTTTGGAGTGAAAAATTTTGTAAAAATTCGTGTTGATAGACCCTCATCATCCTTCTAAACATTTAGATTAGAATTATCATTTTTCCTCAAATACGCCTGAATAGAGAATTTTTTTCCGAAAGAAAAAAACGGCGTTTCGATATTCTGGGCGAGGGGGTGGGGTGGGGAAATTTTTTCACCCTAAAATTTTTTCAAGGGCATCCAATGATGTTTTGTGAAAATTTTGAAAATCTGAAATCAAAGGCATTTTGTTGTACTTGTCGAGGAATATCCTTACGATGATTTTTAATCGTTTTTTTTATTTTTTATTTTTGGCCATTTTTCAATGGGTTTTCAATATTTTTCCGTTATTTTTGATCAATATATTGCACTTTTTAACGTTTTTGTCAAATTTTTACAAATTTTTCAAGACTTTTGGTCAATTTTTAACTCATTTCTGCCAATTTTTTAACCAATTTTCGATGTTTTTTTCAACGATTTTACATTATTTTTGGTTAATTTTCATTTGTTTTTCAATGACTTTCAACGATTTTTTTTCATGAATGTTGAAAAATAGGCGAAAACAACCAAAATTAAAGAAATCCATAATTGCAAACATATTTTCAGTGCTGCATTCGAATAAATTTTCAAAATATATCAATCACGCTAGGATTTTGAGAAAGAATAAACATAAAATTGTACACTGAATCCATGTTTACCAAAGGAAATTAAAAATCCGAAAAAAACTAGACCACCCCTCTCTTTCGAGGAAAACGTGTGGAGCCTCCTCCATTGAGCAGCCTTCTATTACACGAGATGAAATAAATATTAAAATGACGGATCGAATTATGGTCATTCACTTTTTGATCAGAAGGATCGAATAAAAAAAAGGGAGTGGTGTGAATAATAAAGGAGCCTGTTTAATCAAGTTAGCACGGGTACCCTCAAATTGCTCATGATGTCCCTGATTACACTAATCAGTTGTAGTTGAAATGTTAAGAAACTTCGCAAACATAAGCAAAAAAACATTAAATAAATTAAATCATAAATATATCTGCATAACTTCTGCTTTTGAATCGATGAAATTCTGAAATCAATGTATACAAATTATCCATTCTCATTCTGAAAAAATCGCTGCTCACCGACAAAGTGATTTTTTCTTGTTTCCTGTATTTTATAATTTGCATGATGCAAGCATAATTTTTCATAGTTTTCTTTAATTTGTTGGCGAAACTATGAGATTCACATCAATTATTTTGAACAGGGCATAATTTAAAGAGAACAACAAATATCATCTAATGAATAATAAAAATAATTGCCGCAAAAAATTACATACAAATAGCCGGGAATATTTATAAAAAGGAATGTGTGAGAATTGAGCCGAGTACGAAGAATAAACTTTGTAAGGTGTGTTTCAATTTTATTATAACCGAAAAGCGAACGTACTAAAGGCCCCAGATTGGCTGGAAAGTGTATTAAATCGATACAAAATGTTGGAGTCAGATGGCAAACTAACAACCAACTTTTCAAGGTCGTAACTCGTAACGTAATGTACGTATCTCTTTTATTATAAATTTTCAAATTTCGCTTCAAATAATTCCATTACACCGTGGAATTCGTTCAACTTTATAAAACGAAACATGGCCGATTTTAATAGTATTACTGATGATTATAAATTGTGGTATGATGAAAGGATGTTTCGTTTCTGTTTCAATTTTTATACAGAGAAGTTCTGGTGAAGCTGGTAAAATCAGCCTTTTAACCTGCCACAGACGTCATACAGTTGAGGAATGGCATTAACGTAGTTTTCCAGTGCGGGCAGATGCAAATTCAACTATGATAATTTGACTCCCTTTTTTCCCCACAGGTAGCGCTGTACAGGCATCCAAAAATTCAACCGATGAGCGAGTTGGAAATTTCGATCTGATCATTATTCTAGGTAGCTGATCGTGTGAGCAAAAATATTTCCTACAAATTTTGTCATGTTTACATTTTACTTATCTCCGTTATTTATGGAGCGACATTCCTTTGAATTTTATAAACCTCTTCAAGTAATCAGAAAGGGCAAGTATTATATGTAACCAAAAATTTTGTAAAAGTTTCCTACTGCAAGTGTATACTATTCAAAGCCAAGATTTGGGTAAAATTTTACATTGCCTCAGTTACCCCACATGCAAAATTTTGAGAATCAGGAACTTGCTTAAATATTGGTTTTGAATGGTGGATCTTGTAGTGGACAAATTTGGTAGCGTTTTTAGTTATATTCAAAGTTTGCCCATCTCGATTATTTGAAAGGACTCATAAAATTCAAACGAATGCTGCCCTTTAATAACAGAATCAAGTAAAACTGATATAGGACAAAATTTGCAGAAGAAATTTTTGTCTACAGGGTTCGCCACTTATCTTGGTGATCAGATTAAAATTCTAAAACTGCTCCGTTGTTAAATTTTTAGATTCCTAATACTTTGAAAACATGAGGAAATGGTAGAAAAACCTCAAGTGTCCGGCGGTTTAAGAAAACTTCCATAAATGGGATAATATGTTCTTTTTGATGAGAAGATTAAAAGTATAGTTACTCGGATTTTATTCCGTTTATCTACGTTTCAATCTAATTTGCGTAAATTTTTTATGCTCTTTGTGTACATTTTGTAAACAAACAAAGTACGATAAATATTCGAGTGCAATGTAAAGCATAGAATAATATTTTTCCGAGGCCAGTGATCTTGAATTTCGTTCAGCTCATGGAAGACGGAATTTCGTTTATGAAATGTTTACAAGCTGATTATTACGACCTTGATTGGATAATCGCATAAACGAATAATATTTTGTAAAAAAAAAAAAAAAGACATTGATAAATATTGAACTAATTTCGATATTCGATGTAAGCTCCGATAATGGTATAGTCATGTATGGAATGATATCTTAACGAGATGAAATAATTTAGTATGTCAGTAATGTTACCTCGTGTATTATTGTATAACGGTTGCTACTAAACCCATTAATCTTTGATGATCAATACGAGGACTGATCTTATCATTCCGATAATATTTTTCCGCGATAAAATGATTTCAGTGAGTAAGTATATTATGCTGGTCGTTTCCTCAAATACCGATTACGTTTTTTGATTCTACTGTAGAATTTGAGTTTATAGCGTGGCACGATAGGTAAAGTGCGACGGGGGACTTTAATCGAAGAAGTAATTTCATCTCACCACGGGGGGTAGGGGCAATAAAAAATGTAGATGAATACGGGTTTCATTTTATTTTTCAAATCATTGTAATGTTGTATGAAAGTAGAGGTACCTGGATGAGGAGGAGTAGAAATGCTGTGGAATTTTTTTAACCATTTTTTTGGCTTGAAATAAGAATTTGAAATCGACTTTGAAGACATGAGAAGGGCTCTACATATGCCTTCTACAAGCTGGGAGCTTGAAAAGATAATTTCATGCTGTTAAGAGTATTTTACAATACCTAGAATGTTTTCAATTTTTTTTTGAGTGGTAGCTCCGTCTGTAGCACTAAAAAAATGACGTATTTGAACACAAATTTTCTGTTTAACGACTGAAAAAGCTGTTTGCAGAACACAACGAAGTCACCAGGCAAAAAACACGTTTTATTTCGAGATTCTTTCTCCCAGTGTGAGGGGGTTGAAGTTACCCATATGAGATTCACACCATTAGGAGGAGTGGTTCTACGTATTTGAGAGTCTACTCTGGGGTGGGGCAAATTTTGCCTTTTTTTAGAAATCTGTAAAAGGCAGGGTCACAGTAGTTGCGAAATCACCTCAAGAAGAAGTGGTAAAAATTCAGCTTTCCAAATTAATTTTTCAGTATGATTTAAAAAAAATTCCTAGAATGTTACAAAAAAAAAGCTAGAAAACCCCCAAGTCTTGCTGTACATTAGATTGGGGTATTTTACCAGTAATTACTTTGTTTTACCGGTAATTACTTTGTTTTACCGTTAATTACTTGGTAATTTACTAGTAATTACTTGGTAATTTGCTCGTTAGGATTTGGTAATTTACTGGTAATTACTTTTTAATACATTTTCTCGATTGTTTGAATTTATTTTGAAAAATATGAAAGTGGCAATTTTTGAATGCGCCTGAGAAACGGCTATGGGAGATAAAATTGAAATATTGCATTTAGTCATTTGAAATTTTATCTCCTGTATTTATTTCATGAGCGTGTTTCTCAAAAAAAAAAAAGGTGACTTTTTTAAAAAAGGAAAATTATAACCTTTTGTTAATTATAATAATTTTAAGAGAAAAAATTCTCAAAAAAATTCCGTTGAAATTTTTTTCTTAATTTTTTAAAATTAACGATCTTTCAGTCAGTTTTGCAGGTTGATAAAATTGAGGTGGATAGCCGACATTTTTTGCGACATCATTTTGAGACCATTTCATAACTATTATGACCCCTCGGTTAGCAGATTTCTAAAAAAAAAAAAAAAACTTTGGACCACCTGTTTTTGAAATTTTATCTTTTCTAACCCTGCCAAGTTTAATCCAATTTTCGATGGTTTTCAATGATTTTCCGCATATTTTAGGTTAATTTTCGATGATTATTCGCGATTTTTTTGATGATTTGGGTCAGTTTTAACTCATTTTTTAACGTTTTTCATGATTTTTGTTGAATTTGCTGCACTTTTTACCCATTTGTATTGAAATTTTTACAAATGTTTTTGAAAAGAATTGACGTAGTGCGTGATTGAAATGGTTGCATTTGTTGTGCAGTTACAGAGTATGATTAATAAATTTCCTGCTGTTTAAATTACTTTATGTTGAAGTCCAGCTAATTTAGTTGAATATTTTGACGCGTTCGGTTTTCTTACCTTTTTACCCAAAAAGTTGTAATAAGCCGTCTCAATATCACTTCTTGCAGTATTTCTAATTATTTGGAATATTTCAAAATTTTACTCATAAATTTGGAATCTACTGGCAATAGATTCACATTAAGCCTGACCAATCTGAAAACATGAACTTTCTTAGTTAAACTGTTTGACATAAAATGTGAATTTTTCGAAAATTGTGTCTGTAAACACCCTGTTTTGAGGTACTCCACACATGTGTGAAAATTTTTTTCCTCGGAGTGTAACACCCTGGGTAGCTTACTTGTGAGACAAGATATACCTATATATGTGGAGGATATCCCACATCTGCTGATACTGACATACGAGCGTCTGCTATGCTATAGTATAACGGATTCGAATATTCGCAAGATTGCTGAGCTTTTAATAATAAACGTACCTACATTCATTTCGCTCGTGGCGCGTTGAATTTCACCGGTAAATTGATACAGTTTTCGTGTCACCCATATACCTCTTATAACTGACGTTTGAATCTTACTTGACATCTTATCATCGCATGTGCGAAATGAAATATTACTCGAGATGAATAAATTATACGTTCACCGAGATACATACATCGGCACTTTGTAACGGGCGAGGGAGAAAAAAAAAATGTACGTATAACAACACCAACAGGAAAAAAACACGCTGGTGCTTTGAGCTGCAGTCACTGACCGAGTTTGTTGTTAATCTTTAGCGGCGAAATTTAACGTTCATTGTTCTTGGTTACTTTTCCCCCGACGATAGACGTTATTAAATTTTAAAAGGTCACCTTCGTGACGTGAAATTTGAATTTCGTATTCGTATGATATCGAAATACACGTACATGGTGTACTCGACTCGTGTTCTAAATATGGAGTGTTTCGAAGCGAACGCCAGCTAACAATAATATATATAATGGTAAGAGCTGCTAAATGCTAAAATGGTTTACAGATATAGACGATAGATGGTAGATTTGTGAAACAACTTGCGTAATCCAATAGTTCACGAGTAAGTTGAACTTTTTAAACGAGTTCGATAGGTTTTTTTTTTTTATTCTTCTTCGAAAAAATCATCGTCGTCGTGACAGTATCTTGGTCGAGCTAATTATAGCGCTATTATTCTGTAACGTAACGTAACGCTATAGGTTCTACCCACTGATAAGAATGTAACGTATTATCATTTATCTGGTGTATTATATTTTTCCATTTTCTATGTGTACTTTAACGTACTGAATTATTTTCAAGTTACAAACCATCGGTGTGAATAATCGAAGTATAATGTTGGTAGACTAACGAGGCTAGGAATAGAAATGTCCATCGCCAATCTGCATAAATGGTTGCCTATCATGTAGTACTCCAGGCGTCTACATACGAGCTATTCTTTTGCTCGGTATAGGGTTGGTTTTTTGCGCTACAGTGTTACCAACATTGAAAAAGTGACATGAAAGTTACTTTAGTGTTTCATGTTGGAAAAAAATTATTATTGGGGTTGGGAAGGGAACGATGAAATGGATAAAAATGGTCATGTGAATAATTTGCCTAATTGAAAATTTGAAGGGATAGAGATTTAAAAAAATCAGAAAATTGTAGGGATATTTTTTGTCGTTAAGGATCTTTGCACAACTCTTGAAGGCGAGCAAAAATTATTATTTGTTGAAATTGCCCATCTTTAAAATTACAGGGGCTACATAGAATGCCATGTATGAATTTTCTCTTTTTCAGTGTTGTTAGTAGTGAGAATAAAACATATCAATATCGATTTAGAAAAACTGGAATGAAATGTATCTGGTGAGATTTTCCAAGGTTTCACGTACACAGCGCACTCAATTTTGAAGATAGGCAATTTTTGCAAATAACAATTTGTATTGCCTTGAAGAGTTGTCCAAAAATCTTCAATCATGCAAAATATTTCTATGAATTTTGAATAATTTTGAATTAGGCAACTTGTTCATTCGACCATTTTTTACTCATTGCGTCGGTATCTAATCAATCTACGTATTATTCTTGAAAAGCCAAATTGAGAATTGGGGAGGGAGGGAGTAATGATCAAAATTAAAAAAATTTCATGTTGGTATCAAAATATGTGTAGGTTCTTAAACCTTCTGGTTTCAAATTTTACATAATATCGAACACGAAATCAATTTGGGTCCAGAGTGGGGGAGGGGGGCGTCAAAATTTCCAATTTTATATGGGGTATCAAAATGTAGGTTTTAGGTTTAGGATTTTAAATTTAATGTAATTTTAACGTAACGCAATTTGGGCTTAAATGAAAGCAGAGGTAGTGAGCAAAACTCAAAATTCCCATAAATTCTATGCGGGGTATCGAAATGTAGATTAAAAGGTGTCTGAGTTTAAATTGAATATAATTTTGACGTATAGCCAATTTGGGTTTTGATAAGGGGTGGAAGGGGTATCAAAATTTTTTAAAATTTCTCGTGGGTATCAAAATGCAGGTTTTAAGTACTACGATTTCAAATTGAATGTAATTTTGATGTCTGTTTGTGAAGAAGAAAATTACGATCTTACATTCTTCGCAGGTTCGAGCACAAGGGCCGAATTTTCTTGTTTAATAATTATGTGTTGGTCCGCCGCTCTATCTTCTGGCACGAGAGTAGGTAAACTTTCGAAGGTATGGAAAGTTCTGATGTATTTGGACCGTGTGACCAAATTGAGCTATTTCAGAATTATCATAATTTTAAATGGTGTATGACTTTTGAGTGTATTAAAATTATTGTTTACAGAGAATTAGAAATATTTGAAAAAACTTTCTCTACTGGCCATGGAACGTGGTATTTCCATCATATGTAAATGCAGGAAATTTGAAGGGTGTTTCAGGGTGGAAATGAGGGATTTCTGCCGGTATGTAGGCAACACTTACCGAGTCTATGTATGTTTGCTTAATCTCTGAGTCGCAAGTGCTGATCTACTGTTTTGATTCAAAGCAAAAATTTCTCTTCATTTCGTATAAGTTTTTCAAACGAGTGCAGCTCGAGAACCAAAATAGGTAGAGATTTGGAATTAATTCGAGGAAAAATAGAATTTTATCCAGATTACTGTGGAGTAGTTAGTTTTGTAATGGTATAGAACTGCGAAGCAAGGAGTTGATAAAATAATGCGAAAAACGTGCACTAAAACCCTTCAATTTTCATCAGTCACAAAAATGATAAGAAATTGAGTTTTTTCAAAATTTTATTCCCCTTTTTTTTAGAATTTAAGTGCGCATATCTTTCCATCTAATCAAGATAGAGAAATGAGGTTTGCGGCATTGAAAAAAGCCAACTTTTTTCTTCAAATTAAATAAATCAACATTAATGATGAAACTTGAGAGTTTTGATGCATAACTATCCCGTGCTAATTTAGCTAAAATTCTCTTTTTCTTCAAATAAATTCCAGATCTCTATCGATTTTAGTTTTCGAGCTGCACTCACTTAAAAAACTTATAGAAAATTAAGAAAAAATTATTTTCTCTAATCAGAACAGATCAGCCCCTGCAACTCAGAGACTAGGCAAGCATACATACATAGATTTTGTATATATTGCCTAATCACTGGCGGAAATCCCTTACCTCTAGCTTGAAACACCCTGTATGATAGCAACAAACAAGTGAACGTTGTATAAACACGTTGGCTCGAACGAACCCGATATTCCACTAAGATCACGCGGTAAAATTATGTAACTATCGGGCCGTTTCAATCATAATATAAACCTCTACGAGGCAAGTGAACGTATATAAACACGTTGGTCCGAACGAACCCGATATTCCACTACGATCACGCGGTAAAATTATGTAGCTATCGGACCGTTTCAATCGTAATATAAACCTCCATGAGGCATCACTTACAATCATGTTTTCAGCCTGAAAATTTTTATGAGCGGCTTTTACGAGATGAAGAACAAAAATACAAACAAAAAATTTTGCACGTGTATTTTTAAAGAACTCAAATGCGCATGAAAGATCGGTACCTGCTCAATATACACAGTTTCGGTTTTATTAAACCCAAATAATCGGCGATGAAACTCTTCACGGTGTTCGGCATTTCTTTCAATAAATAATCGTGCTGCAAGTTGTCACCATTAATCGGTGAATGTTACACGCGAGATTTTCAGCCGATAATACGACCGCACATTTGATTCGTTACGATTTGCGTTTTCTAAAAGATACATAGGTATTTTTTCCACGATTTTAATATGTTACTTTAACATATTATACAACAAGTGTAGAGTACTATATTTTTCAACAGTTTTTTTTGCTCTTATGTTAGGGAATCCAACTTACGTACAGTATTTCGCTTACTGCACCTATTACATTTATATACGAGCTCGGTGGTTTTATCGCGTGTCCGTCCGCTCCTCCCATCTTTGCTTATTCTTCCAGTTCTCATTTCGTGTCGTCGTCGTTGTCGTCGTTGTTTCCAAGAGTTAAAATATTATATAAGTATAAACGAATTCCGCACTATTATTGTTGCGGAGAGCTTATACACTAAGCTGGTTTTTATCGCAATCTCAGTCAGTATTCGTGCATTTCCACAAAAACGGATGTTCCGCAGAGCTTTTACATTTTTTGTTTAATTGCACTTCTGGTTACGTAGTACGTACTCTCTGTACTCGCGTATTGCTTTAGATTTTCTTTCTTTCCGCGTCTCGTTTATTTCTCTTAAAGCTCGGGCTGCTCTTTTAGCAAAACGTATCCGATAATGGAGTATTTTATAAATTTCATCGTTTTTACTCAGCACTTGTGTAAGGTTTCGGATGTCGCCTTCATAAACCATATGCTGCTCAGAGAATGAAAGTGAACGCGATATATATATACTTATGAGATTATCAGGGTAGCTTTCTTCTTCTACGTTTAAATTGTAAGTATGTATGGCAAAACCCATAAATTTTTTCCACACCTCCTCCTCCTCCTCAAGCAGTAGGTAGTGGGTACTCGACAACAGTAGACACTCGTGCGTCTTATCTTGCGTATAAAGTTTTCGTCTGCGTGGATTCTTTTCGCTGAATCGAGGCTCTTCACGCAAAACGTAAATTGGGTCAATATGGCACGAAACGAGCGATCTTCATGATTTCGTTGTGAGCACCTTGTTCACGCTACCGTTCGTCGTTGTGTTGATAAATTATCTGTAAAATTCTACCGTGATACGTGAAGCCTGTGATAAATGAATGATCGTTTTTCGATGGAAAAAAAAATCCAAATTTACGTTTCGTAACGAATGTGGAATAAGTTTGATTTTTTAAAGGTTGGCAGTTTCGGATTCAGTCATATCGGTATATGTCGTATCATGCTGAATTGAACTTTGAACAAGGTCGAATTAACTGACCTTGAGCACAATGAAAGATAGTTAACCCAGGGCTGAGAATATCCGAATTACGATTCGGATCATTTTTGATCGTCCTTTTTTAAAATGATCCGCGATATGTGATTCGTATACAATTTTTCGTGTGATCCGTGGATTTGATCCGACTCATTTTCCTGAAATCGTGACTTTTCCGGATCAATTTTTTAAAGTGTAGTTTGTGCTGCAGAATTAGATCACGAGGATGTGGTTATTGTTTAAGGTTAAAAAATCTCGTAAAATTGAAATTAGCGTGGATCAGGAAATTACTGCAGCCTGCGTTTTGAAAAAACGATCCGATGATCCAAATTTTTGTTATCCGGATCAATTTTTGGAAAAAATATCCGTGAAAGTTGATTCGAGTTCGGATTAGTTTTTGAAGTGTGATCCATGATCCGTGATTCAAATAATATTTTTGCAAAATGATCCTTTTCTGTGATCCTAATAATTTTTTGCTCGATGGTCCGAGATTTGATTCAAGTCAAAAATAAGAAAAGAGAATGTTGAGAAAATGATTTTGAGGAAACAAGCTTGTCTGAGGATTTGAAACATGATTTCGATGTATTTCGTACTTAGACACATAGTCACCACCACCACCACCACCACGCCCCCCCAGTCGTAGTGCTTTCATACGTTTCCCCTTCTATACTCATCGGATAATTTTCCAAGAATCGTCCGATATCCTTTTCAACGAAATTCGCATCTTCCAGATCGTCAGCCTCCCCCCCCTCTCAACCGCTTCTTGATTTCCAGTCTGTTTTTCTATATTTATAAGGATTTTTTCGTTCGATCGCAATATCTGAAAGTCGATGCATCCTAGTAGAATTGTGTTAAGGATTGGGTTGTAGAAATACTCATAATGACTCTTCTTCTTCTTTTTCGACTTCAATAACCCTAAAATCTTCCTGATGCTTGCCATCGCCAGTTTGGTTTTTGTTTGCCCTTTTTTCCTAAAGCAGCAAAAATTTCCTACTATGCAAGGCCCACTATTCAAAACTACAACTTGAGCAATTTTTTTGTTTTTAAAATTTTGCATTGCCTCATTACTCCCCCCCCCCCCCCCATGAAAAATTTTAGGAAAAAAAAATTTTTTTTTTTTTAAAATTTTGCTTTGCCCCTTTCCCCCCCCCCCCCCCTCCATGAAAAATTTTAGGAACAAAAAATTTGCTGAAATCGTGATTTTGAATGTAGGTAACTTTTGCTGCAGCTCTGGTTATGTAAGAGATTTTCCTATCTTGGTTATTTAAAAGGGCTTATAAAATAGAAACGAATGCTGTCCCTTCAATGAAGAAGATAGACAAAATGTGTATGCGACAGAATTTGTTCGAAAAATTTCTGTTTGCAAGGTGCACCACTGGAATTAATAATTATGTCGAAATTTTAAAATTGCTCATTGGTCGTATTTGTAGATGCCTGTACGGGGGGGGGGTGCTACCTAGGAGGGAGGGAGGGGGCTTGGAGCGGTACCATGGATCTCGCATCTATTGGTAATACGGATCTGTATTATTTACGTGCTTCTTTTGGAGGCCATCAAAATTAGCTAATCGTCATTCAGATTACCAAAATCTCTTACCGGTTCTTCTTATCAGCAGTCGATAAAACATCATCACGCAGACAGTACAAAATAAAGAGAAATATAAACATTTCTTTTGAACCGTATACCAATTGACTGCGGTCAATAAACTAAACCTATATAAAATTTCATTCATGAATAACAAATTTTCATGCTTGAATAGGCGGTTGGTTTCGCAGAAATGTGATAAAAAAAAAAACTAGCATAACGTTATTATAGTCTGAATAATTATAGGAAGTTATGAAATAATTCTTATTTGAAATAAAAGCAAAAGTATTCGTTTTAAATGATTTCTTTCCGGCGAATTTCCGTCGCCCAAGTCTGCGTAACGCAAATAATGGAAGAAAAACGTATTTAAATACGGTCATTATAAAATCTTTTCAATTTATATTCGCTCCAAATAGCGTATTGGTATGATAATCACTCGCAGTAAAATACTCGTAATAGATTTTCTATTGTATTGTGAAAATTTTTCCTGGTCGCAGAACAATTTTTGCAAATTCCTTGTACGAGCTGTTATTGCGACGTGAACAGTCTGGTTGAATCGTCAGATGGGAAACTGTGTATTAATTTAACAACTGTCGAATGTTATCGGTACCCCCTACGTAATGAATAAGACAGGAAAAAAATTCCAAGAAGGGAAGATCCAAGGAAGCAGATAGATAATCAATCGTTTATTTCTTGTAAACTTATTATTTTTCAAATCAAGCGAAAAACACTTGAGAATTTACACCGCAACATGAATTTTCATTACAATAGAGCCACTTTGTACGAGGGAAAAAAATTCCACCTATAAACCGCGCTTGGAAAGAATTCAGGCAATGATCCAAAAATACAAAAAAAAAAATAAAATAAAAAACCCTCTCGGAGACGATAACGGAGTCCCGCAAGTCTCCCACCTCCCTCCAACCGCCTCTTTTTTTATTTTTTATTTTTTTTTTTTCAGAAAAAAGCGCAACATTCTAAAATACACGACGATATCGTGAAAGGGTAATTTTAAAAAGCGCGCGATACATAGAAAATAGCCAAGTCGTAGAACGGATTATTCGTCTGAATGGACTCTCCAACTACGACCAAGCTTACACACATCGTTGACAAAACGAAAATTGTACCAGATACTGAGTATACGTACGACCAAAGGGGGTAGAATGAAAGAAAGACGAAAAATGAATAAGCACATTAAAGAAACGCCAAGGGATACGTACGAAATTTCACTGTTCGAATACGTCGCACGGTGCCAGTTTCCAAAAGGGAATCAAAAATAATGACATTTGTAACGATAACATCGCTCTCCATGTGCCCATTGCAATAAATACTTTTCTCTTTTTTGTAATAGCGGTTCCGAGAACCTGATGTAGACTTGTACGATATTCGCTATTTTGAATACCGCACGTTCGTCTACCTAGCTAGCTACCTACTACCTACCGAGTACCAAAATAGACACATTGTGATCCTCTTTGCTGCGTACAAAAGCACGTCGACGACAAAATTACTATCGGGTAATTCTCAAATGTAAATGTTCTACGCTCATTATGAGCTCGATTAAAACGCTCAGCTATTTCGTCTGTTTCTCTCTCGACGCAGACGTATCAGAAATGGTGTAACGATGTCTCGTCATATTGCCGCACACCATTTTCTTTCCCCCATCGCTCGTTATTTCTACGCTATGTATCGCCACAAAGCAAAGATGGAAATTACAAATTGCCACTTTTTTTCACCCTTATTCTTCTTTCACGAGAGATTTTTTTCCTCCCTTTCGCATTTCTGTGTCAACTGTCACGTGTGCGTAAAAACATACCTCGCTTGGCTTTTCGAATAAATATTAATGTGATTAAATTTCATATATACGTCGAGTCGACTAAAACTAATGCGAAAAAATGCTGTAGCCTGTTTTTTGTTTTGTTCTTGTTTTTCGTTGCTCTTTCTCATACCCCGAAGGAGAAAGATTCGTATACTCGTTACAAAGCGAAAAAACTGTAGAATTTTTTGCAGAAAAGGTCTAGCCCACTTTGTAAGTTGTATCGGCCATGAGTACAAATTTTGAATTTTTTAGCGCAAGTTGGTCCTTATGGTCTGAAACTCGCGTGAAAAATTTTCTAGCTCACCAATGTAATTCCAATTCCTTCCGAAGGGGAGGGGGCATTGTTTTTGGTTCAAAATTTTTATTTGTCGAAGTTTTCAACCGAGTTTTCTCAAACTTGCAGAGATGTAAGCCACTACCAAGAGCTATGTATCGAAATTTTTTGAAAATTATTCAGCGTTTTTCCAAAGTTAAATGAGTATTTTAAGATTTCTAGCGGCCATTTTGGTAACTTCTTTCAGGATACAACATATATTTTTTTCCAGAATTTTTTGTACAGGTGATCACATCTCGAAGACGTCGATTCTTCTTTCATCATCCGCCTTTAATGTCCATGTTTCCGCACCATGTAGGAAAATAGAGAAAACAAGTGATTGTATTAGTATCTTCCTTGTCTTTCTGGAGATTTTGTTATTACATGTGACACTACGCAATCTGGTCATAGCTGATTTGCAAAGAGCGATTTGGCGCCATGTTTTTGCCGACGAGCCTCCATCTGCTTCGATGATGTAGCCTAAATATACAAAAGTGTTGACCTTTTCGTATTCGCTTAGAGCTGTAGAAACTGGAAGATACTTGGCCCAATCCACTACTATGACTTTCGTTTTCGATGCATTAATACGAAGCCCAAGTTTTTCGCTGGTCATCTTCACCAAGTTGACGAGCTCCGCCATTTTATCTTCATCCGCAGCAATCAAGGTGGTATTATCTGCATATCGCAGATTAGAGAGTCTTCTTCCTCCAATAGAAATACCACCAGTCCAATGTTTAAGAACCTCACGAATGATATGTGCTCACCATTGATGTTGAATAACTGCGGGGACAATATGCATCCTTGACGTACTCCTTGCTCCGCATGAAAAACTACAGATTCTTCACCATCAACTCTCATCACCATACAATTGAACTCGTATAGGGGGACTCCACCAAATCTACGATATGAGCAGGGACTCCCAATTCTCTTAGAACTTTGAAGAGCTTCTTTCAATTCACACAGTCAAAGGCTTT
>FIZR01017989.1:0-13764 GCA_900060175.1 Ferrisia virgata
TATTTGATATCAGAACCAATGAGAAATGAGAAAAAGAAAACCCGGAAAAACCCTCATTTTAGGACATGATGAAGCTATTTTATCAATGACTTAAGAGATGTTTACAGTACAATGTCTGAAACGCGAATGACTTCTACTAAGTCTATATACTAAATTTCAACTTCCTAACTCAATTTGAAGGGGCGATATGGATGAAAAAGCCTGTTTTTACAGTCAAAAAGGGGGAAACCCTCTATGCTTCTTTGCCTGGTTAACCTAGGAGTCTCAGTTATGGATATTTTATATAATTTTGGGTTCTCAATCGAATGGCTCAGAAAGGAACAATTTTTGCGATTTTCATCCCACACCACCACCTCTGCCAAATTTGGACGTGACTGAATTTTGATCAAAAGTCACCTGCTACTCAAAAATTTTTAATTCGACGCCAATCTGAACTTTCTGCCCAAATTTGACCAATTTTGGTAGGTATTGAGTTCAGAGAATAATTTTTAGTTTCAAAAAAAATTAATAAATAAAACAGAAAAAGTATCTGACATGACCAAAAATTGTCTCAGTGGCTGTCTAGAACCCCAAAACGAATTTCGTTGATATCCCCCCCCCCTTCATTCAGCATAAGTTGATAGGCCTTAATAGCATGTTTTTCAGTGATATTGAGACATGGAAGATCAGGCCAAAAATGTGTTAAATCATAATTTTCTCATTTTTTATTAAAGTCATTACCGAAATTCTCGATGTTTTACGTGAAAATGAAACTCATACGTATTATTAAAGATTTTTTGCCCACCATTTTAATTACTATACGCAAAGCACGCCGCAAACTATTGGCGGCAAAAATGCGACTACGAATTTTTCCTGATAACATAATAATTATTGCATAAAAACGTAATTGGACATTTTTACAATTCTACTCGCACAGCGTGCTTCAGCTATAAATTAACTTTCGTGGTACATACGAACTGAGGATTTCAAAAACATGGTAAAGGGGTTTAAAAAAAGGCCATCTAAAGGGTAATAGAATGTAACTTTACGGTTCAAGGTATGGGTTGGTATGAAAACATGAAAATTAACTTTAGCCAAACGCGTCGTCGTTGAAAATAAGTTGACTATAACGTATATGCTTATACGTTACCAGAATACACTTCTCGTTGCCATGTAGATCTGTATTACAGTGGAACGATGCTGCGGGTATATGTAAAAAAAATTAATACCGTCGATATGATAGGTACACTTATATGTACGTACACAAATATGGTACGCGTAAAGAAACGGACACGTTTGAAAGGATTGAAAAAAAAAAAAAGGCATTGGAATATATTGCGAAGCTTTTTGAGGCGGATTTTCTGATTTAATACAACTTGCATAATCACGTATACACGGATATACGTGATAAATAACCACCGAAAAGGAACGAGGAAGGAGCGTTGATGGCTCGAATATTTCAAAATGTCCATGTGCTGTAGCATAACTTATTTACACACTTCCTTATTGAATTTCCACATACTTCAAGTATGCTACATCATCTTCAATCAAAAATATGTCAATTTTAGAAATTTGGAAAAGTTTTCAAAGAATGGGGAGAAAGTGAATATATCTAAGCGTTCAGAATTTTCAAAATGTATACACAAGTTAAAAGGTCTAGTAGGTTTATAGAGGGCTTCAGGTACCCAGCCGCACCCATATGGGGCTGATATATCGTGTTAAGTTTTTCCATTTTGTTGAATTTTGACCAAAACTGAAGATCTAGGACAACGGTGTCCCGCAAAGGAGCTGAGATCCCATTTTGAAAATTGATTGATCGAAACAAACATAAAAAGGTAGATTGGTGTTAATTTTTTCAAAGTTCCGTTGAATTATTTACAAAACTACGTAAATAAATTCATCTCGAGTATAACCAATCTCGAAATATGAGTCTTCAAAGTTGAGTTGTTTGATAAAAATCTCGATTGTTGGATGATTGCACAGGTCATTTTCCCAAACTCCATCCTCAGAATGGTTAAAGCCAAAATTACGATGATTGCTTCACTAGACCATCAAGAATAAGCAATTAAAATGCTTTTTCGTGTTTATTCAAAATTTTTTTCACAAAATTCTTAATGAAATAGCATTCCACCGTGCTAATGGTGTGTGTGATAAGTAGTGTCACATGACACAGTTCTGGCGTGAGACTTCTGACAGCAAAAATGGCACACTTCTGGCAATACTTCAGCCAAACCGAGATCGGTAAATATTTGCCAAACTCATGACAGTGACATTGAAATGGTGCAGAAGTAGCTCCTGAATCACTACAAAATGTTTTCATTATGACATGGCTATGATGTTACTGCGGCATATTAATGACATGTATTTGACTCATCAGTGACCTGTTTTTGACGCCATAATGGCACACTTCTGATGCAAAAATAAGACCTTTTGTCGCAAAAATGACACGTTTCTAATATATTTCTGACATGTTTCTGACATATTTCATTTTCCATTATACTTCATTACTATTAATATTAAAGCATTGATTATAATTATTTTTGTATTTATATTAAATCACAAAATGGGATTCAACCCTGGGTCCTCTTGGGTACAAATCGACTTCTTTACCAATTCAGCTACTGAGGCAGTTCGCATAAGAAGACCTACAGGGCATCAACCACTTCATTTTTTTGGTCCTAACAATGATACGACATTTACTTGCGAGGTATTGGTACATTGAAATGCTTTTGACAACCATGTAAAATCGATTTGATACTGTTGTGACATGTTTTTAATGTTGCGTGGACTTAACTCTTGTTTTCATCAGCATCAGTAGGTCTCAGTCGCTTATGACCATATCGCATCTAAAAGAGCGCGCCATCTATCACAATCCTGTGCCTGTGAAGCAGCTCTTACCACAGAACCCATTCGCGCTTTGATGATGTCAGACCACCTGATCGAAGATCTTCCTCTCCCTCTTTTTCCAGGGGTCTTACCAAAGAGAATGTCTGTTTCGAGATTTCTGACTTCTCTTTTGGTCACACTCTGTTTTGGCAGTACACTATTGCCATATGAATGACATCTAACATGCTTTTGACTTGATTATGACACTAATGTGACTCAAGAGTGGCACACTTCTGACAGCATTATGACACCATTCTAACCCAGTTCTGGCATGCTTCTGACAATATTATGACATCATTCTGACACTATTCTAACACATTTATGGCGTGATTTCGATACTAATTTGGCACATTTCCGACACAATTGTGACATATTTTCAGCAGTGTCAAAAATATGCCACAATTTTGTCAGAAATGTCCCAAACTAGTGTCAAAAGCGTGCCATAAATGTATCAGAATAGTGTCAGAATGGTATCAGAATCATGCCATAACTGTGTCAAAATGGTGCCATAATGTTGTCAGAAGTGTGCCACTCCTAAGTCACTTTAGTGTCATAATCAAGTCAAAAGCATGTCGGATGTCATTCATATGGCATTAGTGCACTGCTAAATCGAAGTTAAAAGTATGTTACAATTGTGTCAAAAAGGTGCTATAACATTATCAATAAAATGCCACTACCAAGTCATAAAATGAAAGTCTGCCATTTATGTCATTAAGGTACAAACAAAAGCGCCAATTATACGACACATTTGTGTCTCGATAACACTTCGGAATATGTGTCAGAAATATGCCCTATTCGTGTGCCACAAACGTGTCAGCTTAAACGTCAACTTTATACCATATTTATGCCAATAGAATATAATTTGACAAGCATTAGAAATATGTCATTTATACGTCAGTAATGTGCCAATGAAAATGTCAAACTTACAGCATGTCTGTGCTATGATAATGTCAACAAATGTGTGTCAGAAGTTCGTCAGTAACGTGTCGTTCAAGTGTCACCTGAAACTCAAAAATTCGCCAAAAGTATATCACTTTTGTGCCATCGAACATTTATGGTGTTTTTCTGATTTAAAATTGACACAGTAATTGCGATGCCTATTAAAGTGGGTGGAGCAATCATTATTCTAATTGGTTAAAAATTTTTAAAGCGGGATTTAATGTGTACTAACTTGGAAAAAGACGCGTCACATGACACAAAACTGACAACATTTGAACGACGGGTCAATATATTACTTTTGCTCATTTATCATCACGCTTAATCATATAAAATTTATATCATAAATTCATTGCTGGTGGGCGTTTCTCCAAAAAAATTTTATTCATAGTTTTCAAAAAATTGTAAAAAAAAAAAAATGTAAAAAATGACATTAAAAAAAATTTTTCAACAGTGATAATTTTAGGTACAAATATGTGTACCTAATAGTTTGATTTATGGAAAAATTTTTCAAAAAAAATTTCATTAATTTACTGAAAATTTTGAAAGTTTGAGTCAGTTTTGCAAATTGAAAAAATCGATTTGGAAAGCTGAATGAAGAGTTGTCATACTCGTAACAATGCGATAACACGTTCTTCCTACAAAATCAAACTTGATATGAACGATTTGGGATATCTACTATTAGTTTTGATCATTTTCGAACATCGATTTTTCTGATTTTTGTTGAGCAAAAACCTGCTGGTGGACCGCTGTGTACCGCATCGTACATTTTAAAAGCTTTTGAGAGTTTATCATTTCATTAAATATGTAACAAAGTAAGTACCTATAAAAAGTTAGGTACGTTTAGGAAACAAATGGTGAAATACTCGTAGAAAGTAAGAAAAACAAAAAAAAAACGCCAATTCACCTACACACAGCGATCTACCATCTATCTACTCATATTATTTGTACTATGAGTGAAGGGATGTGTGAAAGGCGAGAGGATATAAGTACCTACCAATAATGTATGCGATGTGCTGTGCTCGTACATGTATTATAGTCTGTATTGTAAAGCAGGCGAAAATCGTAAAAGGTAATTTACCAAGTTCGATGAGAGGTGTTAATATAATTTAGTTTGCTGGCGTTCGTTACGTAACGTTACGTGTAAGTGGAACATAAAGTGATCGAGTGTATTATGCCAACGTATACATATAGGTGTTGTAGGTATAGCTGGATAGGCACATATAAAAAAAGAAAAAAAGGGGTGAAATAACAGAACGCTTGTAGAGAGTACTAACAGGGCGTGATAATAGTACTGATTAAATTGACGAAGCAATACGCGCAATAAAGAGAGAAAAATCTATAGATGGAGGCGAATGGAACGTACGTACGTACCTACCTATCTACCTGCCTTCCTACCTACCTACCTATATACATACATACTATAAGGAGCAGTATAATGTGCCAATGTATAGTTGAAGGGGTGCGAACGATTGGAAAATGCGAAGTGCCATAGACCTATATCACGTTTGGTAAAAAGATAGGGGTGAATTTTGAAGTAGCGAGGCGAGGGAAAAAATTAAGTAGGTAAGTTGTGACCGAGAGTAGAGGCGAGTGCGGTTACAAAGTCGTACATACTTACCACCCTATCAGCCTACCTCGACGCTGGGATATTTTTATAATGGGAAAATTCGGCTCGGATGTAAGGATGAGTTTTTGGTAATGGGCCAAGAAACGGCGCGAAAGACCAGCCCCAAAACGACGATAGGAAATTATAAAACGAGAAATATGACGCCGAATCGAACGACGATGCTGATATTTGATATGCTATTTACTCTTGACCATATACCCGTACTCTTCTCTGCGATTCCCATCGTAATCGAGGTAGGTTGGTTTGGTACATTTACGCGGTTTTCAGGCTAACGTCTAAAGCAACGGGCAACGGTTCGTCTCCACCGCACCTGCACCGTAAGGCACGTTTTTAAGAGGAAGGCAGCGCGACGAGTCGGTGTAAAGGGCAAGGTGGAATTTTATGAAAGACCTTTTTGTCCCGAAAGGTCCGCTTCTTATAATCGTCGAACGTCCCCCATATATTTTAAGCTAGCTATGAAATATGTTGCGCGGCTCTAAAGCGTAAAATTAAACACTATTTTGTAACGCAAAGGATTAAAAACGATATTTTCTATCTTATATGAAATTTAACATTTCACAAGCTCCTCCAAGCAAAGAAATAATAAAAGCGATTAACATAAATCCCAAATGCGTTATTAACCGAGATTTAATGCGAGCTCGAATAATAAACGACCGAAATGTAATGATCTGCTTTGTCGCATATTTTAAAACATCGTCGTGGCCGTCGTCCGAGCCACCGCTGTGCACCGCCCTCGACTCACCTATACCATTGCGCATTTGCTTTGCTCCAGCCGATGCTCTTGCATGAGCTCCGATCTTGTGAGGAGGGAAGGTGAAGTGGGGGTGTCTGAGTGATTTTCATAATTTTAATTAGTACAGAAAAATTTACGAATAGGATATGCAACGAAGGATACACTTAAGCGACTATCCCATGCTACTCCAGAATATGGAATGTTCGAAGAAAAACTACCAATGAAACCTTGACGAAGATTTTTTCTCGTATTGATGCAGATTTTCCCGCACGATATCGAAGTACAGTACACTTCCGATTATCCGAACTGATTGGGGAATTTGGTTGTTCGGATAAGCGAAAATTCGAATAAAACAGAGTATTTTGAAAGCTTTGTATTTATCTTCAATTGAAATCACTACTTTCTTCTGTTTTACACTCATTTTAACTAAAATAAAATGAAGTTAAAGTCAAGATTTAAAAAAAAGTGAATAATTTCTATAAGCTTATGCAAACACTCCGAAAAACCCACATCGTATAACCAACTGGGTATTTAATACATAAATACGTAGCACAGTTTAGTAAGAATAAGAGAGCTGGAATTGAAAGAGATAAGAAGTGTACGGCGATTCCCTTGGCGCCATACAACCCCAAACACGTTACAACATATCTGTAATGTGTTGTGCTGCATAATCATAAATGCATATTCGTTTACACTTGGTCGTATAATGCGGATTTTGTTCGGATAATCGAAAAATCCGGATATGAGGGAGAATTTTTTTTCGTTCGGATAATTGTAAAAAGTGAAAAACACTTGGGAAGCCAAAAAATATATTTACAGTTTATGAGACATTTATTTTATTAAATACTAAGCATAGTTTATTCACAGTTAGCGTTGGGAGACCGAAGCTCTGGCACGGGCGAATACCTGAAATTAAAAGTATATCGCGCATGAGTACGACGTTATCATGCACGATCCCTAAACCCAACTTAGCCTAGCACTAATTACTATTGACCTGGATATTCCCCATCTTTGGCCAGTGGCAAAAGGCCCGCTGAACCAACTGTGGGGCTTCTTAGGACCAGGTTTCAATGACCTGATACACCCAGCAGTACCAACTTAACGAGTTACCCTTCAGGGCCAATTAGCAGCGTCTCGATGCCCTAAGCACCCAGGTAACCCGCGGGGATTGCATTGTCACCTGTGAGTGCTCGTCGCAGCTCACTGCATAGCAATGACCCCTAGAGTAGCCATACTACAGGCTACTCGTCGGTAAGATGTAGACGATTGTATTCCCTAACTATATGAACTCAATGAGTAAACCACTCACCAGTTAACTGCTTGAGGGATCAACATGCACAAACAAACAAACAAACATACACAACATCAATCCAAAGAATGATATCCTCCGTATATGCGTATGTTTACATAGCAGTGGTATCGTCCCATCCATCACCACCCCCGCACAGCTGTGCACCATCCCTTAGCAGTTAACGGTTAAACAGGTTGCTCGCGCATTGGTAAAAAGAAAAACAACCACTCATACGTATGTAGTACGAGTCAAATAACCCAGCATAGAGCTTTCAAAAAAAAAAAAAACTATTACATAATACAGTTGTTCGGATAAGTGGAAGTCTACTGTACCTCATTCTCACGTACCAGAAAAACACAAAGATGATGCCTATTTTGATGTGCGTAGGACACACTCACGCAGCCACACAGTTTCACGTGGATCCTAGATACATACCATTTTCAAAGCAGAAGAATACCACCCGCATAGCAATGAAAAAGTTATGAAAATAAATAAGAACGTTTCAACAACACACATGTTATGGAAGTGCAGTAGGAGTAGAGTACCATAACTTAAAACTATATAAGCAAAATGCCTTTTATCTTGGATTTTCAAAATTTTTGCAAAACATCATTGAGTATTCCTAATAAAGATTTTAAGGCCAAAAAATTTTCTCACATAAAATATCAAAAAAAAAAAAAAAAACGTTTTTTTTTGTTTTGGAAAAAAATTCTGTATTTACGCTTATTTGAGGAAAAATCATGATTTTAATCCACATTTTTAGAGGGGTGAATGGTCTACGGTCACGAATTTTTCCAAAATTTTATACCTCTTAGGAGGAGAGGAAGGAGAAATTGAAAGAGAAGAACTTGGAATTGCTGGCTTAAAATTTATTTTCACCCAAGTGTGCGTTTTGACGAGTACAATGTTTGGAAATTTTTTAAGATAATTAGGATGAAATCAGGTTTATTATTTGATCTCAATTAACACCTCATTTCGGGCATTGTTATATGTGTACTAAAACAAGGTATTAACTGAGATGAAAAAGTGAATCTGATTTGATTATCGTATTCAGGAGGTCCGATTTATGCGGAAATGTCACCAACAGCATTAACCTCGGTATGGCTTCAAATTTTGGGAAGGGTTTCCCCTTGAGACCTACAACGTGACCGCGAAAGTTTGGTGCGACCTTTTGACGATTTCATGTCAACACATATAGTAGATATGCAAAATTTCAAAACGCTTTTGTTGTATACCTATTGTTGTTTGGTATTAATATGAAAGTTGCCACTTTACTTAAAATCGACTTTTTTGAAAAAAATTGCAATTTTTTCTTACGTTGAAATTTTAATGTGACAAAATTTGGTATAGAATTTCACGCTGAACAACTTTACCTTCATTTTTTTTTAGCTGAAAAAAAACGCATTTTTGAGTATTTTTTAAGCTTTTAAAAACTGCTTTATCTCAAAAAAAAAAAAAATCAAAAAGTTTCAAAAAATTGTATTCGTCAAAGCGCATATTTTGGTGGGAAAAATTTCTACGTATCCTCCTAGGTTTCGTATAGCTGCAGCAATTCAGTTTTTTTTTTGGTCAATTTCTCTGCCTCATCTTTGAAAGGATGGATAATTTAGGAAAAATTCATCTCAATAGACTCATCATCCCTCAAACATTTGGTTTAATATCATGATTTTTCTCCAAGTAAGTATGTACTTGTGAATACTAATTTTTTTAAAGCATTTTTTTTGTATATTCTGAGCTGGGGGTGCCGTGGGGAAACTTTTTTAGGCCTAAAATTTTTTTAGAGACACCCAATGATACTTCGTGGAAATTTTGAAAATCTGAAATCAAGGGCATTTCGCTTATTCTCATCTGGGAATATCCTTTGGAATTTCCGAATACCACCAAAAATACATATTGTATGAATCAGTTGCCTATTGTAATAATTGTAGGAGAGCAAAAAATTATCTTCGAAAAAATTATAATCAAAACTCAAGTACGTATATGGGAATGTTTAGTAGGTGCAGAACTGAACATTGTTCCATTCTTGTATAGTTTCAAAATTGAAGGAATTCTTGCTATATATTGAATTTTAAAAAATTGTCCAAGAAAAGTAATGATGGAAATGAATACTAAATTGAAAACTAAATGAATTTTATTCCGTTCATTTTTCATTTTAGATGAAAATCAAACAGGCTAGTAGACTACAAGCGCATTTTATACCCATAAATTTGAAATCACTCAAAATAATAAAATTTGTTCAACTTTCAATCTAGGTACTATTCATTACTTACTTTGAGAGAATTTTTTCAATTCAATTTGGGAAAATGGCCCCTTTGATTTTGAATTTCTGCAAAAAACTGATATGACAAAATTTGCTCATTTTTGCCCATATAAACATTCTCATACGAGAGTTGATTTAAATTGTAATTTTTAAAATAATATATGCCCCTTGAATTTTCAAGATGGTCTACTGATTCATATTTTGTATGTTTTTTGATAATATCTGGTAATATGCAAATCCATTATTTAGTGCTATATGCTGCAATAGCTCCTTTCAATTTTCAAGTAAGACAAAAAAAATTAACACGACAATATGTGCTCAGTTTGAGAGAGTTGAATGAAGAACAAATTCAATACATTAGAAAACCCACACAAAAACCCACATTTTGGAGCTGTGAAGGGGCGCAATGGTTCTGAACATTCGAAACCCACAACAAGAATATCCATACCCGTACTAAATTGATATTGAAAATTCAATTATGTAGCTAATGTTGAAGAAAGGACCTCTAACCTTTGGTTAGCTAATAGGCACTGGTTAACTGCCTTTCTGGTTATACAATCACAAAATAACTAGTAGTTGGTTGACTAGCGTCATGCGCATGAAACATTTGCATGAGCTATATCACATGATCTATGTGACCAATAGAAATTGTTTTTAAAATTGTTTTTGTTAATTTTTGAAGAATAAGCGGTCGGCAAAATGATAAAAGTTGATTTTAAGAATAAAATCATAATTAATAGAAATATTTTTATCTTTTTGAGGCAAGTATTGTTTAGGACATCGAGGTATTGCTATATGTAACATGAGATCAACATATTCATCTTCCATATCATATATATGTTGTACCTTTCACCTGTCTACACAATGATTATGAATGAGAAATGCAGGTATAATTGAAACCATTCTTTCATAAATGTAATCATCTACTTACCTAGAAAATTTGTTTGAAGTAGTGTTAAATGTTTGATTTCTTTTAATTTCTTCATTTCAAAATTCAAAATAGAAGTATATACATAATCATTGTTGATAACACAATAACCAATCACAACACTTGACTGGATGTTAACCATCAAATATCAGCAAGTTAAAAAAAAGTGGTGGTCAACTACCAAAGTACGACCAAGTTAACCTCAACTCAGGTTTGTACAACGTGAATTTAGGAAAACTGTATGGTTAACTGATACCAAGGAGTTACCAAGGAGTTAACAATGGTTTGTACAAGCGGGCTTAATACTTCGATGTAAGATGGAATATCGTCTTTATCTTTGTTGAGTTTTTTAAGATCTACCATAAAAATGGTTAGTACGGTGTGAGACTGATAAAAGATCTTCCTTGGTGAATAAATCATTATGGTGGTTGGTTCTGCTATCATTGCCGTCAACGTTATCGTTGATAGGCGCAGAGCCAGAGCGATTGTCTTCCATATTTTAATGCTTTTTACCATATCAAGGGCCGGGTCCTTTAATAGCGTCGATAAATAACTGTGTTTCTTACCTAGGCTAATTTTTAGGTTACTGTGCATGTTCTTAATGAACCAATTTAGTAGTCATCTTAAAAGCTAAAATTGAGACAATATGTATTGCTACGAGACACCCTGTATAATGTATTTCACTTTGTCACTTGTTGAAAGGCACCAATTCTAACAAAGGTTGCTGTTGTAATCGATTCAATATGTAGACGTTTGTTTATCATGTTCAAAAATCGTTTATTAAATTGCACTATATCACGCTCAATTAAATACCTTAATGCCGGAAGATCAACTCTTCTCAAAGCAAAGAAGATAATTTATCCAAAGTTATTTGTAAAATTTACCTTCCATCACTGTAAACTTGTACTTGGTACAGAGCAAGGAATACCACTCCAGATACCAGAATCGTATTCGCAGCCTACACTCAATATGACGTCTAGAGTTGACGTGGTGAAAATCTCAAAAATTATTACAACGACATACCACACACGCATACAATACCGATTAAAGATACCACAAATGTACCATACGAGTATGTAGACATACGTATTCTCGATTCAAATATTCACCCTGAAACAAATCAATATGGCTGGTTTGAAGAATTCCATTCCATTAGATTAAACATTCTCTGGGGCGCAGCATTTCGACTGCATATCGCACAAATGTCTACGTACACGTAAACAAATAAGCATAAGATGGTTTAAAAAAAAAAAAAACCCCTAGACTAGATCGCATATGTATACGCTCGGAAAAAACCTTCTCCTCCGGCTCCCAATCGAAACACCGAGGAAAAACTTACCCTCAAACGATTCATTTGTCCAAGTCGCGTACAAAAACCGGGTGCATAGCGAATAAAGAGTAAGAAAAAAATAAACCAAAATAAATGGTCTGTCTGAGGCATGTCAATAAGATGGAAGCGAAAAAAACCTATACATACACACAAACACACATAAAACCTCGTCGTATCGTAAAATTTCGCCAAACAATGCACAAATTAAATGAATCGAAAAGTCGAATAGTGAATACTCGACTCGTCGAGTCGTCGTATTGAAAATGTATATCTGTCTAACTCGAAGAGTACACAATAACGAAATGAAATTTCATTAATTTGTAACAGCTTTACAGTGCTATAGGCATATATAGAAATCGCAGTGACGTATTCATACATGAATTATTTTACGTCGAGCTCGTAAAAATCTGACCTAAATTTATCGCAAGCTTCAAAGAAAGAGAGATGAGAAAAGTTTGAAATCACAATCTTCATGGTACACTTTTTTTTTACATGTAATTTTTCAAAACGTAAAAGTATACAAAAGCAAATATGACGCGACGCGTACACGTATGTGAAGCTCTGTACCCGAATAAAAAATCCAAACAAGCACCTAATTAACGCATTTCAAATATTCATTCAAAGTAAACAAAGATTTTACGTCGTCGCAATCCTGGCTGTATTTGTGTGTTTTTTTTCCTGATTTTTTCAAAGAGAATACAAACATGTACTTTAGAATATCTACATTAAAAATGACACTACATATAAGTATAAGAGATTCGTATTTGAGACTATACTGCTTCACTTTTTGTTCATTCTAACGAAATATAACCAATTCTTTAAAAAACATCATCGTAGTGTATTGTTTTTTTGAGTCTGATTTTTGATGAAGTAAAGCAGACAGGAGAATTGTCCATTCATGGAAGAAAAAAGTGCCTGTGATGCTTTTATTTTGTTCAGTGCTAGAGCCAAGTGCAAGTAGATATTGAAGTGAATAGCTGAAACGCCCAAAAACTATACTTATGCTCTGTACTAGATCTACTTACCAAATTTCAACTTCTTAGCTCAATTTATTGGAAGGAAGATATGCATGAGAAAAATGAAAAAATGAGAAAACTCATCGAAAAATCACTTTTTCCAGACTATGGGAGAGTGCAACGGGAATGAAAAGACTAAACCCTCTAAGACCTCTATAAAATGTACACTTCAAATTTCAACTATCTAGTTCAATTTTAAAAAAGAGATACATATGCATAGGACAAACTCTAAAACAGAGAAAATCCACTGAAAACACTTTCTTAGGATGGTGAGAGGGTGCAACAAGGATGAGAAGACTAAACCTCCAAAAAGCACCTCTACATGCCAAATTTTGACTACTGAGGTCAGTTTGGAGGGGAGATATGCGTGGGAATAACTCAAAAAAGAAGCAGAAGTTATGCAATGAGAATAGAAAGTCGAACTCCCCCCTCCCCCCTCCGGTCACCTCTACAGACCCTAATAAATTTGCATACCAAATTTCAATTCGTGGCTTAATTTGGAGGGAGAGGTGTGTATGAGTCACAAAATCAAAAAATAAGCCGAAACTTATGATAAAATTACACACACTTTCAGGACAGTGATAGGTTGTAATGGGGATAAAAAGTCGATCACCATACAGGCTGCATTGGTAACCTATACTAACTGCCTCATGGAAAGAACTAGTAGTCATTTAAAAAAAAACTACTAGTGAAACTGGTATTTTACTAGTAGTCACCTGATGAACTAGTGGTTTATTATTAGTCAAAGAAATGAACTACCACTTTCACTAGGAGT
>FIZR01017990.1:0-20225 GCA_900060175.1 Ferrisia virgata
TCATACGTGGAGAGAATTTTTTTGAGGTGTCTACCAACCAGTTTTTCAGGGTACCACGTGAAAAAAAAATGATCGTTTTTTTTGACCAACCCTGATATACGTGTATTTGTAATAATGGCGTGTGTAAATCTGCCTTCAATCGCAAAATCATCGAACAATTTAATGAACGTAAAATAGATATTTTTCTCCTTCTTGAATCTCGGCCTTGTATGTATTTAAAGAGAAAATTTATCGTTACTTTCCACGTAGCCGGAGTAAAAACACCACGCGACAATTTGAAAACAAAAAAAAAAAATGAAAAAAAGAAACAGGCACTTAGCTTGGGCGAACGAAGGAGATAAAAATGGGTGAAAAAAAAAAGAAAAAGGCTAGAGAAGAAAATACACGAGAGAAGCGATGGTAGTGTGTGTGTGTGTGTGTATCAAGGACGCATGTACGCACGCTCGACTTTTGATTGGGGCTTGGTACATTTATAACGAGACGTGCCAGGGAAAACACACACTTTATTAGTCGTGAATTTCAGCGTTGGCGATGGTCGGAAACAGCTTTAGTACTGTAGATGTGGCTGTGTTGTGCTGTGTTGCAGGGCACGAGAGAGAGAGAGTGAGTAGGATGACAACGAAGACGGATGGATGGTGGAATGGAGGCTAAAACAGAGTCTAAAATTGAGATGGTTCGAAGGCTGGTGCTTCGCTATAGCGACACGATGAAATTTCAACGAGGGTACGTAATGTACCAGCCGCCGCGCCGCACTCTACCCCTCCCCTCATATCCATCGTATATAGTATTTGTCCCTGAACCTTTGTTAGCTTCGGTGAGAGAATTGAGGTCACGAGCGTGCATCCCTTTTTTCTTCTTTTTTTTCTTCTTCTTCTTCATCTTTTTTCCTCTTCTCTCGTCGCACTTGGCTGTATCGAGACCGCGTCTCATTATTTCTTTCATTTATCGGCCTTTCTCTTAACCTAGTTGTGTATTGGTATTTTTTGTTTTTGTTTTTTTTTTTTTTACTTTTAATTCACTTTGGAAATCTTGGCGGTGCGTGCTCAGCTGTGTTTTGTATGTGCATATAATGAGATCGTAGTATGTATTTTTAGGGCTTTTTTTCTTTCCTCCTTTATCATTGGTTTGTTGTGTTTTTTTTTTTTTTTTTCATTGGTTAATATTTTTACAATCGATCGATTTCATACGTGTAATGTAATGTTTCTCATTTTTATCGTACTACGAGCGATTGATTGATGAATATAACTGCGAATTCGAGAAATGGTAATTAATTTTCTTTAGCGTAGTTATTGCATCGTTCGTAATCGTAATAATTTTTTCTTTTTACACTGCAGCTTTGTTTGCATTCATTCTGGCTTACCTATACGCCTATTTTGCTCGTTTACTGTTGCAGTTTTATTATTATGATTATGAATAATTATCACAAGCGCATAATAGGTACCTATTTTATGCGACATCTTAACCGAATGACGCAAACGTGTAAATTATTTTGTTACGAGCTATAACGCAGTTCGAGCGTGAAAAAGTGTGAAATTCGTTTGTTGGTTTTTCAAAACATAATTTCATCGGTTTTGTGGCTGATTCGATCGTCGCTTATTTGTTATTTGCAAAAAAAAAAAAAAAGTAATAGAAAAGTCGATAAATACGAAGATCCGAGAGTTTTCAAGTAACACGTATGAGAGAGAACGTACGTAAAGGCTTGTCTCGAATAGGTATGAATTTCTTCTGATTGTTTTTATAATTTCGCGATTGAAATACACGACAGGTTTTATTTGTCGAGGTGAAAAAAAAAAAAACGTGCTTTGGCACGATGATTTTAATTAATGCATCGAGTGTCGTATTTTCATCGTCAATTTTTCACGTTGTAAATAGTTGAGATTTCCTGTTACAAACGAATCAGTTATATGAAAGATAGTGTCGTGTCATAACTATAATATTGTCTGACCACGTCCGGCGTTAGTTCAACGTGTTTTGTACTTTACGTTGTACTTATATGCCTACGAGTATATTCTAAGGTGCATGTATAAATGTACCAAGGTATAGGTATATGTGTAAAGCTTTTACGTAGTCGAGTTTTTTTAGTATTTGTATGTGATTTTAATAAGTGTAATATACGAGAATAGGAATTATACGAAGGTAAAGGGGAGCTATTGCGAGAGGGAAAAAGATAATTCGTTGCTGATGTTTACTCGATGATTACAAAATTTAGAGGTACATACGAGAGCAAATGTTAATTCGAGCGGTACTTCGAAAAGACAACCAACAGACCGAACGAACAGTCTTACAAAAGTTGTACGTTTCAGTGGAGAGATCAAGATTCATACAATGGGTAACAATCTGTCCAGAAATCTTGCCAGCCTATTCAATTTGTCTGTCATTTCACATTTATTGCTATTACTTGGCATACTCAAATCAGCTCCAAAAACAACCTGACCCGGACAAAAATCGCAGTAAGCTGAAGTTTGGAATATGTGTCAATTATGATGTAGGTTATATGGGAATTAAAGTCTTATCTCCTGATGGGTGGTGCTAACCCCGGAAAGGAAATTGGTTTTCCTTGATTATTTCGTCGAGGAAGCGATATTCTACACTAAATTCTAATATCCACTAGATTCTTCTTTTTTTTTCTCTTCAAAACGCCTACCCTTACTCCAAATAAAGGGTACTCGGAGTTGACCATTTTTGAATTTTTTCTTCTTTGACGCGAATACTTCTCTTATATAAGTCCAAAAATATGAGAAGTACAAAAAAAAATATAACAACAAAATGTATTATTCATTAAATTCTGCAACAATGTTAAATTTCAACTTCCTAGCTCAGTTTGAAGGGGAGTTACCCAAAAAACGACTATTAAACCACATTTTTGGAGTTTGTAAAGGGGTGCAATGGAGCTGAAAAGTCGCGACGCCTAAAAAGCATAGCTTCCTAGCTCGACCCCCTCCCCCCAATGCACATTTAGAGCTCCTACCAAATCCACATACCAAATTTCAACTTCCTGCCTCAATTTGGTGGGGAGATAGGGGAGGATCTGCCCTTTTTCAAGGTCAAAAAGAGGAGAAACCTTCGTATCTCCCTTCCTAATTGACCAACGAGGTTGGTTTTTGAATATGTTATACGACTTTGGATCCTCTATCGATTGGCTTAAAAAGAAACAATTTTTGCGTTTTTGGCCCCTCAGCACACTCTCCACTAAATTAGCGCGTATCTGAATTTTGACCCAAGATCATCTACATTTATGTATTTTTAGTCCGCTGCTGAACTGAACTGATTGACCGAATTGGAGCGATTTTGGTCAGTATCGAGCGAATAAATGATTTTAATCTTTAGAAAAAAAAAATAAATATCTGATATGGCCAAAAATGGTCGTAATGGTCTTCTAGGACTCCGAAACGGATTTTGTTGATATTCCTCCCCCCTCCCCCGTAAACCGATAGACTGTAATAGCCTGGTTTTCATTGACAATATGATGACGTAGAAAATCAGACTACAATTCAGTTTTATTTTGTCAATTTTTCTCCTCTTAAGGGGTGAAAATTATCAAAAAAAAACTCATGTCAAAAGACCAACTTTTATTCGCAAGATTTGGATTAAAACCCTAATTTTAGCTCCAAATACGGACGAATACAAAATTTTTTCTCCATAAAAATGCGTTTTCCGTTTTTCTGAGCAAGAGGAGCCTTTTTTAACCGAAAATTTTTTTTAGTAGAGCTTGATGATATTTTGTGAAAATTTTGAAAATCCAAAAATAGGGGCATTTCGCTTATTTTCATCCGGGAATAGCTTTTCAATTTTTGGCTCAATTTGGTGAGAAGATAGACACCAGATAAATTCAGAAAAGTACAAAGACTGAACTAATGTTACTCAAAAATTCCATTTTTTTGTGGCTTTATTGAGGGAATGTAAAGGAGTTGAAAAGTCAAAAATTCCGTATGGCAAAATTTTACCTTAAAGAAGGAGGGAGGGTCAAAATACGTGGAAACTTTCATAATGTATTTTCTATTTTAATTAAGGTAGTGAGATAATTTTTGAATATGTTGTACAACTTTTGATTACATATCGATTGTTTCTAAACCGAAGAATTTTTACAATTTTTACCTTCCTCTACATTGGTTCCGAATTTTAGACATGGTTGAATTTTGACCCCAGGCCATGCTCGTTTATATCAATTTAATCGGCCACCTGCCGTCGATCTAAACCTACTGACCGAATTCGAACGTTTTTAGTAGTTATCCAAGTCGGATGAACGATTTTAATATTCGAGGGGAAATAAATTGAAATAAAAAGAGTAGGCATGTGGCATGTTCAGAAATGATGTCAGTGGCTTTCTACGATCTCAGGACGAATTTTATGCGAATAGGGGTTGAATTATGCCAAATCTCGAGCATATATTATGCTCCATTTGTGATTCTGAACAACTTTTATTCTATTGACTATGGTCGCAGTGTTACTTAATTTTGATGTAAAATAAAAATAATCGATCTTGGGATCTTTTTGGCTGTATATTTTGTGAAATTGTAGGGAGGGGGTGGGTGAGTGGTCTAGTCGATATTTCGCGCATAACTCGAAATATTCCTGACGTTTGAAGCTGCAAATTTTATTCGAGAAATTTTTCGATACAAGCTATATGTGAGGAGATGGGGGTGTTTTTTAAAAAAAGGGCGAGGGGGAATCGGAGAAATAAACGTCCGAGCTAAATTTGTTCTTTGGCCATTTAAGGACAAGAATCAATCGTAAAAGTGCTCTCAACATTTAGATCGCACGGATTTCCCTTTACGACTATACTCATACTTATGTCTGCCCGAATATTTTTTATCAATTAAGAAGTATTTTTAGTAAAGTTCGATCAATTTTACAAATTTAAAAAAATTTGTTTTCTGTCCGCTACATTGATCTTGAATGATAATTTTTTTTTTTTCAAGTTTCATTTAATATGTGTACAATTCTAGAATCTGTATTGTATCGTTTATTTATTTTTGCTTCTTAGCTTTACCCTTTCCAATTGGCTGTTCAGCTTCTTGATGTGCCTTGAAAAAATCAATTTTTTAAAATAATTTTTCTTTTATAAATACCTTGGCTGAAGTTGTAGCGTTATTGATGCATGTGCTGGTGTCCTTTTGAACTTGAATATCGACTGCATTAATTTGATATTACGTATACTGGTGAAATCATTACTTCATTAGTCGAGGAACCGTTCATCAACCGATGTGTTTGATGCATTATCTTTATATAAATTATCGTGTACCACCATTTCGTACATAGGTGAGTATTATTTTTGGTATTGAAAGAATAAAATTTGAAATTAATAATGGAAGGGGAAAAGGACCGAATACTAAAATGGTATATACGTATCGAAAAAAAAAAAAGAAAAGAAATGAAAAAAAATTCTTAGGTCGTCATTGTCGAGACTTGGGAGTGTTAACGTACTGAAACATTATGAAAAATTTAATAAACGAAGTAACGTGTGTAATATACGCAGAGAGATAACACGATAACCTTGAAAGTCTGAAGGAATAAAAGCCACACCGTGGAGGAGAGATGTTGGTAAGATCATTTGCAAATACATATGTAGTCGTTGTATTGGTTTTAATGTTGAAAACATTACATACGTTTTCAAATTCCTATTTAATGATTTTATTTATTTATTTATTTTTTTTTTTGTACAATAGTTTTCTGTGTGAAACTACGAGTGTAATTCGTCTGGATATTAATAATAAGCTGTTATTCGTTTTTTTTTTTAATTTTTTTTTTATTTTAATATTTAATCATTTTGTTAAGTTTTTTTCAAATGCACCATTTCAAAAAGAGAGAATTTTTTTATCATTTAATATTTTGTTGTTTGATATTACATACACGTAATAAATTTTATTTGGGTTATATGTATTCTACTGTACGTTATCATGTTGGCCTTGTAAACATGATAATCGATCGAAGTTTAGCTGAATGTAATGTTGAATTTTTTTGTGTACTGTTGATAAGTACTTTGACCTTAATTAATCGAATAAAAATGGAGCTCGATTGGACATGAAACAAAAAATTGAACCGCAGCATCTTCGATATTGATCTATAGTGTTATTCTTTACTTATTTAAAAAAAAAATAGTATTGATAGAAATAAATATTATAACGTTGCAAGTATTTGAAGAAAAATACGAATAACAGTTTAACAGTGTTATGAAATTATTATTATTATTATTATTATTATTATAGGCACATAGCCGAATATAATTTTCATTCATGAACCAGTTGTTGTGTGAAGTAGTAGTAAAGTAAGAACGACGAACGGTTTTCGTCAAGATATTCTTTATTCTATGCATAGGTATTCAGGTACCACGATGTATCGTGTGTGCTGGGTTAGTTTTTTCGACCCTTTTTTGTACGACCTATTTACCGGTTCTTTTTCTTGGTTGGGTATTTTATATCTTGATAACGGTGGTTGTGCATTGTACGTATATGCTGGCGTTGTTGTTGTTGTTGTACCGCTATACTCATTCTCGCCTACACCCTTTTTATACGACTTGAAACTCAAGGGCGAATAAGGTCAAACGCCTGCCTATGTCTGATATGTGACGTAAGACGAGACAATATTTTCTTCTTTTATTCTCTATTGTATCGATTCGCTGGAATTATGTATCGCAGGTAGTATGGATAGGCAGGTACTTTTGCTTTCGGGACAGGGCAGGCGTACGTATACGATACGTATACTGTACTGAAGCCGATTAAAGGTACAATAGGTGGAAACCAATATTTATATACATATATATACCATATATGAGCGTATTTTATTTTCAACATTCGCGCGTGCGATCGTTGAATTTAAATACGATACGAATTTTGAAATTGAATAGAGAAAAAAAAGCTCTAATAAAACGCGTTTGCTTGCTTGCTTGCTAAAAAAAATCTAAATTTTGTGAATAGAGTTGATAAAAAAAATCCTTGAAAAGCGACTCTCTGAAAATAGTCGATTCTCAAGAAACCTATGAAATGAAATTTAGAAAAATGATATTTTTTTTTTAAAGGTAGGTACTCGATTGGTGTTAACACGTTTTTGCGTCGTTTTCATATTTAGTTGAATTATTTTAAATGTTGATTATGAATGAGTTTTTATGTGAATTTCGAACGTTTTATTGTTTTTACTAATTGGTAAAGATTGTCGCAACTTCGCAGACGACTTTTTTTCTATCGTCATTTTAATAACTACGAAGATGAATCATTAATGTGGACGATTGTTTCGGTTTGTTTGTTTGTTTGCCGAATAAACGACATTTTTGCGTGTTATTGAAACGTTACTTGATGGTATCCGAGCGAGGTTAACACTTCATTCGAATGATGATTTTCGATTTTAGCATTGTAATGTATTTTTCTCGTGCTAAATTGCAAATTTACCTTGTAAATTAAACGAATACGTAGCTCTTTGGTGAATTACGTTTTGTAATCGAAGATGGTAAAAATTTGTCATTTACGATGTGTATGTCTGTGCAATGCCCATGTAAGTGGTATAAATCCCTGCTGACCATCAGGTGTGATGACTGGAATAACGGGTTGAAGATTACAAAAAAATTAATCCTTCTGTTGGATCTATCAACTGGCCCAGAAGGAATAGACTTAGTTGAGAATTTATCTCCTACATCATTTTCCCCAAACTGTTCAGTCCCCTTAGTTGTAAACTCATGTGATTTCTACCCTAGTTCCATCGAACTATCTTCAAAGCAAGCCAACTAAGTTGCCTAAAAACTGCTGAATAATAACATATGCGTGAAATTGTCACAAGTGTAGGCTACTTGAATCATTAGACGAATTTTTTTACATATCACATACCATCCTTCTCTACTTCTTTCACTAGTCTATCGTCGCGTTGGTACGTTAAGATGATTTAAATTATTCTCTATTTGAGATTTCGAAAAAAAAAAAGGCATCGCAATGCGTTGCTTTCCGAGCCTGATTTTTATAAAATAAGGAAAAAAAAACCGTATCAGACCGGACGAAGGTAATAGTCAGGGTTTACCTTCAGAAAACCCTTTGAGCCTTATTTTCATGAAGCTACGAAGATACCTGAATTGTTCATTAATGGGGTAAAAAAAAGATGCACTAAGAGATGTTTTTTCTTCAGCTGTGGTAGGGCAAAAGGTAGATATTAGAATATGAATATCTGAAGCCTCGAAAAGACACATTAGGACAACTACGTATCTACTTACTAAATTTCAACCTCCCAGTTCAATTGGGTGGGGTGGGGGGGAGGGGGGTGCGTGGGACAAACTCAAAAAAAAATAAGAAAAATCATCAAAAAACAATTTTTTTGGGACTTCGCCCAGGCGGTGCAATGGAGCTGAAAAATTGAAATCCTCAAAATGCAGACCTACATGCCAAATTTCAACCTCCTTGCTCAAGTTGGAGGGGAGATATACGTTGGATGAACTGAGAAAAAATAAAATTGGGGGGGGGGGTGCAAAGGGGTTAAAAAGTTGAAACCCTGAAAAAGCAGATCTGTATGCCTTCTACTACGTGTGCTTTCTAAATTTCAAATTCCTAGCTCAATTTGGAGGAGGTGGTGAGGGAGAGCTTAGTAACAGTCTTTTTTCAAAGTGAAAAGGAGGAAAATTCCTCATACCTTCCCTCCTAATTGACCTAGTTGGTTGATTTTTGAATATGTTATACAATTTTAGATTCTCAATCAATTGGCTCAAGAAATTACAATTTTTGCCCTTCAGTACTGCCGGCCCCAAATTTGGGCATAACTGAATTTTGACCCGAGATCATCCTCATTCCAGGGTATCAAATCTGCTGCTAATTTTAAACTTATTTCCCAAATTTTATCGATTTTGGTATGTATCGAGTTGAGCAAATGATTTTTATTTTCAAAAAATATATATATGTATGAATAAAAATTAATATCTGATATCGCCAAAAATGGTCCTTATCCGCCGTAGTTCGATGGACCGTATAATAACATGGTTTTCATTGAAAAATATGATATAGAAAATTAGTCTAAAAAGAAGCGCTGTGATATTTTTTCTTGATCAATGGTAGGCGTATAGTGGAGGGTATTGGAATGAATAGCTGAAAGCCCCAAAAGACACAATTCAGACACCCCCCACCCTCCACCTACACCCCATATCGAATTTCAACTAGCTACTTCAACTTGGACAGCTTTTTTTCATAGTCCAAAAAAAGAAAACCATGCATTTCTCCCCTTCTTATTGACGTAGGAGGCAAATTTTTGTATATGCCAAACAACTTTTGATTCTCTATCGATTGATTTAAACACAAACAATTTTATGACGTTGGCTCATCAACACCCCTTCCCTTCCCCCCAAGTTTGATATCACTGAATTTTGATTCAAGGTCATTCTCACTCAATGTATATCAAATTTGCCATCATTTGAAACCAACTGCACAAATATGACAGATTTAGGTTGGTACCGAACCGAGTAAATGATTTTAGTCTTTGGAGAAAGAAGGGAATAAATGCCCCCCTTTCCTCCAACACCTGTCCTAGGTCGATTTTCGGTAATAGCACAGCTTTTATTGACAGTATGGCGTAGAAAATTAGGCTGAAAATAAAAAAAATATTTCTCTTAACGTTATATTTTAGATGAATCGAAAGGTATCGACTTGATCCGTATTCCAAGTATTATACTTGAATAGCATCCGAATGAACGACAAATAGCTAACAGGAAATTGAATCCAGAAAAATATTCGAATGGGTAAAATATCTTCTCTTCGAAATAGTTGCACGTAGTATTTGAAGCAGGGTTCGTGATTTAGGGAGGATGTTGCTTCGAAATTACGTATACATGCTACATATATATATATATATGTATATACATAAACATATACGAGTACGAACGTAATGTAATATGAAAACTCGTGTAAGTCTGGGAATTTACAGAGCTGGAAAGAATCAGATGGAAGGTTTGTAGGTACATATTTTATATAGTGTAATTGGTTCGTTCGAGTAAAAACCACAATCCATGCTTCCGTTTGTTCCAATAACATTTTTTCTTCGTTTTGTTACGATTCGATACATATGACGGAATATGGCTTAGTCTGAAGAAAATTTACGGTTGGAAATTTCATTCAAATGCACGGTGTTAGCTTGAGCTTGAAATCTATCGTCTAATACTCAAATGCAATCGAATTGTTATATTCGTGGAAAAATTAATTTAAACTTTTTCCACGTAATGTACGATCATGGAGTCATTGAAAGTGAAAATTTGACCAGACAATTGCAATACATATACGTTCAATTAGTGTTTTTTTTTTTATTTTTAAATATTTACCACGTAATCTACGAATTTTTTCGATCGTTAATTAAGGTTGGAAATGAAGTTTCTTCTTCGAAGCAGCAGCTATTGTCTAATTTTTAGGTTACTTTTTTCTCTTGTGTTTTTAAAATGAGGATTAAAAGTATTATGGTTATAGTGATCGGTTGAATATTTTGTTTAATATACGTGGTATTTTATTACGTATTAAATAATTTCTTGAGACGAAAAAAAGTGCTGTTTAGTCTTTTTAAGTATTAATGTGTTTGAATTTTTTCTCTCTCTTCACAGAAAGATGTTCGTGTTTATTTGATTTGTGTTCCGCTGTTGGAATGAGACTGAAAAAAAGCCTCGCAGATTTCGATATTTTAGTTCATTGCGAAAGAAAAAGAATAACATGTGCGGAACACTTATGAGACACCTTTGTTTGAAGATTTCCCATAAGTGCCAATTCGACCTTGTAACGTTGTTCAAAAATTTGATCAATTATACGAATTATCGCGTTTACTATACCAACAAATCATCGTAGAATTCATACAAAATACCTAATACCTACGTATTTTTTTTTAATGATGCAAGCGTATAAAATATCTAAAATGTGTGAGCTGCTGAGGCAATATTTTTTTGCTATTGCGCAAATAATCCGCCATCTTTTATTCTTCCGTTTTCGATAATGGCAATTATCATTTTGTGAAAAAAAAAACCTTTTTGACACGTGTATCACGCCCGAATAAAGAAAACGATGACGAAAAAAATTAATTGCTTGGGAAGGGCATTTGGAAGATGCCAAAAAGTTATTTTTATTTCGAAATGAGGTCAATTTTTTAACGTGTGTTTAGGTACCCCTAGTTTTCAGCGTACATATATAAGTTTCGGTAATAAACGAAAATAAGCTACATGTGCTCGTTATTAGGGTATTCGTATACTTAGTTGTAAAGAAAGCAAAATGATAGGTCTAATTGTTGGACGTTGAATTTGAATTTAATAAAGGTGTTTCTTTTTCTATCTTGTTGTAGTATCGGAATTTCTTGCTATATTTAGGCGTATTGCTGTAAAATTTTGATGTGTTTTTAATTTTCAACATTGTATATTGCAGCAGAATTCAGACTCAAAGTCAATGAATTTTTATCATTCTAATTCATGATTACCTGATAAGTTTTTAAAAGTGGTTCTTTCTTCGGGTATTTTGTTAGTAAATTTTGAAGTGAAAAAAATGTTGATTGAGGTTGTAAATGTAGAAGGTAAGCGGATAAGAGGTGAAGTACGAGGAGGACATTGACTGTAATACTCATAATATTCATTAATAATTTTAATAATAACGATAATAGTAATACTTATAATATTTTAATTAATTACTTCATTTAATTTCATAATAATTGAAGAAGCGAAAGAAAACCGAATTTTAGTGAGTAATAGGGCGTTTCAATTTTAGTTTTTTTTTTTCGAAAGTTGGAGGGTGGGGATGGTGAAAAAATATTGCAAAATGACGTAAAATGAATGTGGTAAAAATTTGGGCTCTCCAACTTGACCCTTACCCCATCGCCTTTTGGTTTAAAATTTCAAAATTTACATAAATTTTTTTTTTTTTTTTTTTAATTTTTTGGTATGAATATGTCATAGTAAACTTCACAAGACCGACAAAATAGTTTATGTGAAATTTTTTTGTTTTTCAGGGATTCCAAAATCATGCATAGAGGTGGTAAAAATCACATATTTTGAAATAGTTCCCAAACAAAGATGCTGTTGTTGTTTTAGTCTATTCTGAATAAGGTTTAGCAGATTTTTGCAACTTTTACGAATTTCAGCGGTCTCGAAAGTATGCGTGAAAATGGCGAAAATCACATATTTCGAAGCAGGTTTCAAAATACATACGTGATTTTTATAATTTTTATGCATGATTTTGGACCCGCCAAAAAACAAAAAAATTCGCAAAAACTGTTTTGTTGGTCTCATGTGGTCTGCTATGACATATTTATGGTGAAAAATTCAAAAGATTTTTTTAATGTAAATTTTGAAATTTTAAACGGGGGGGGGAGGGTTAATTTAGGGATTTCAAATTTTTACCACGTTCATTTGACGTCATTTCGCAACTTATTTTCCATAGTTGTACCGATAACCTTGTAAATGTGTATCATATCCACTTCGAATGGATTCTTCTCACTCAGTTTCGTTTGGTATAGACAATAAATTTTTGAAATTCTTCGAGAACAGTTCACGTCTCATTTTTGTCGGATTGATTCACAAATGAATCGGTTTTAAAGCTCGAAGTATTCCTTCAAATTACTGTCAGCGTATTAAATTAATAATGATGTTCGGTCAAAAAACTACATAAACATTCCGTGTTAGAAGTTCACTTCGGTTTAACAATGTGTAAGAAACGAATAGTCCTTTGAATCATCTAAACTGGTTTTTCAGTTCTAACAGGGTGCAACATTGTGTTCTTAGATATACGAGTAATTTATTAGTTGACCTACTTTTAGGTTTTTTTTTTTTTTTTTTTTTTGTGTTCTCACAGACATTGTCAGTCTTTTAGAAAGTAATAAACGAAGAGGTTTCCTTCACTTCGAATTCAACTGAGGATAACTTATGTTTGCGTTGAATTAATGTTGTTGATATGCCTTTGTGTAAGACTGATACGCAGCTCGTCTAAGTCTGTATGTTCAGAAAATTCTAATAATAAGAAAAAGGGGTCAAATTGGAAAATTTTCTTGACGGGTTGTGCTTGTATTACTTAACATTATGTTGTGCTGAAAAACTTTAACGTTAAGTATCAAGTTTTGGTAGGTATTTTTAAATATGTGAGTATGCTGTTGGACGAAATTTTCTTTTAGTTTTGTAATTGAATCTGACAGCTTGGCGAAAGTTTCTTGATAAAATGTCAGCATTGTTGTATGGAAATTTTTTTTTCACGCGCCTTCCTTTTAAAAATTATCAAGTATTATGCACGTTACACGTACCATTAGGAAAGTATTTTTGTAATATCGTATCAAAATGGAACGGAGGATAATAGATTAAAAAAAATTTCCACGTTGAATAAAAGCATAGAAAAAGATATCGAATAAAAGCTTCAAATAACATCTTGTTGACGAGTGAAAAAAAAAATATACAATGTAAGGACGATAATCATTGAAACGAATGATCACATCATCAGTGGTATGTGGTTGTTGAAACGTGTAAATTTTCTTCCAGCAAGATATCTTCAAAGATGGATATTATAACAATGTTGATGTAAATTACGATTAAATGAGTTTCATTGTAAGGTACCTACAACTACAATGCCACCAGTGATAGTGAGGGGTAAATGCGATGTTCTCTTGTTCGTATAGTTTTTCGTGCAAATGAGGAACATTTAACAGGTATCTATCTACGCATAAATAAATAAATTATTATTTTTCGAAAAAAAAAAAAAAAAAACAGAAATAGCCGGATAATTTGACGAGAGACAAACAGCTGCACTTCCTTTCATTTCCTTTCTCTTACATTTGACCTTGCTTCAAGTGCAAGATGGTTTTAATAGAATTTCCTGCTTGGTACTTTTTTTTTATTATTATTTTAATAACTTACTGTCAAGTTTTAATGAGATGCGGCGTATTCATCTGTACGTATACAGGTGTAAATAAAAATTGATTTTTTTTTAAACACACACACACGCGGTTTATGAACGTGAATTAACGTTGTCGAATGAAAAATGAAATAACGAATACGAGATGGCTTTAATTATCGTTTTATAGTATAGTTTCGAAAATAAATACGAGATTTTGAATGCGACACTGTGCTATAAGAGCATCGTATAATTATAGCTATAAACGATCGATTGGGGCGATCATTATTGAGCTTTGTTCCATATACATGTACTATGGTATCTGGTTTTTCTGTCACATTTCGATGGAAGATAGAATTAAACGTTTTTCTCAAGTTGATCTTTGAGTAGAATGTTTATGGTTGAAATCCAAAATCAGCGTATTTACAAGTGTTACCAAATGTTTGTGCTAAATTTCAATATCTTACATCATTTTCGATAAGGCACACGAAGATGTAAGCGAGGAACCATTTGAAAAACAACAATGAGTGAACCTAACTTAATCTTTTGGAGTTGAAATGTCGAAACATCCGGATAGCACATATAGAATATCTATTGCATTGGACCGAATTTTGCTTTTTTTTTTGGAAATCAACAAGTGACAAGGTTGCAACAATTGCGAAATGACCTTGTAATGATGTGGTAAAATTTCCAGCTTTTCAACTTGAAATTGACTCATAGTTCAAACATTCGAAAACAATTTTTTTTTATTTATTCAGTAAAAGGAATTATTACACATTTTTTTTACACTCAAAATTACCTTTGTTGGTAAATTTTCACCATTTAATTCCTTTTTTTTGGGGTTTTTGAAAATTGTTTCCATTTTCTGAAAGACTATGAAGGATGGTTTTTTTTTTTGAGGAAAGTCCTTGTGAAATGGAAGTGGGACGGGAATTCCAGGTGATTGAACGTAATATTTTAATTTTATCTCCCACAGACGATTTTTCAGAGTCACCCAAAAATGGTAATTTTTCACGTTTTTTAAAATAAATTTGTTTAAAATTGATGAAATGCTTTTCTGAAAAAAATGTCATAAAAAAGAACATATTTCGTCTATTTTAGACTCACAAAAGCGAGTTTTTATTTATTTTTTTTTGTCTTTTTGAACCATTTACAGTACACTGTATTTTTGTACGGTAGGATACTTGTTGAAAACCCCTGAATAAGAAATAATCGATGAAAACCGATCTTAAATGGACAAAGGTCAAAGTACTCGATCCATTTCATTATAAGAATAATGATGGGAAAAAATTCTTGAAAAAACACGGAATAACTATTATTTAAGCACCCCTGAAAAATCATCTGTAGGGGGTTAAATTGAAATATTGCGTTCAATCGTGTAAAGTTGATGTCCCTGCATCCGTTTCAAGAGAGCGTTTCTCAACAAAAATTTTCTTCGTTGTTATTAAAAAAATTGTGAAAAAACGCAAATAGGGAAATTTAAAAAAAAAAAAAAAAAACTTGAAAAGAGAAGTAATGGTGAAAATTTGCCAACAATGATCATTTTGCGTATAAACATATGTAATAATTATATTTTAAGAAAAAAAAATTTTTTTTTAGATTTTTTGAAAATTGTTGAAAATTATCCATCTCAGAGTCAGTTATACAAGTTGAAAAAATCGATTTAGAAAACTAAAATTTTTACCACATTATTTTGAGGACATTCACAATTACTGTGACCCCGTAATTAGCAGGTTTCATAGAAATGCTAAATTTCAGTCTCTGTAACACGATCGAGGGAAGAAAAGTTGTTTAAAAAACACAAGTTTTCAAGATTTAACAGAAGGAAAATGTCCATATTTCTTCTTGTAGTTGTCGCAGTAAACCGATTTTTGGATATGTTGTGCAACTTTTTATTCGATTTCAATTGACCTAAAATCGAACAATTTTTGCAATTTCGCCCCTCAGCATCCTCTCACGAAATTTTTGATGTAACTGAGTGGTTTTAGTCGACGTCGATGTGAGAGAATAATTCTTGCGTGTTATGTGGGGGAGGGGGGTGAATATCTGATCTGTTCCAAAATGGCCTTAATGGGGTCTTTTAGAGCCTCAAACTATATTTTGTTGATACTTCGCTCCCCCCTTTTCCTTCACCCCCCCACCCCGTAATTGTCTACTTTTCTTGGACAATTATGATAGAAGAAATTTTGTTAAAAATATGAAAATTCGACTTGAAAATTACCATAAATATTTTTCTATGCAGCGTTATGAGAAAGGCTTGAGGATGGTGAAGACGATGAGTATGGATTTTGTAAAATACGCACCTTGAGGACCTACTCGAAACCTACACCCAAAATTTCTGTTTTTTTGGTCTTTTAAATCGAAGTGTGGTACTGATTTTTGAAGGTGAAATAATAGAAAAATTAATTTTTCTATGTATTGCTCTCGTAATGATTGATTTAGAACGCTGTTTTTTGAATACTTTATTCGACGACTTTTTAAAAGATTTTCGTTCTCCTCGATCCTTTTAAATATGTGGTCTACAAGCGTAGGTGAAGACAATGGTGGTATGAGAAGACTCAAGTCCTCCAAATGCTGAATTAGCCCTGTCTCCCCCAATTTTCTCACAAAAATTCAAAAATTAACACTTTGCAAAAGTAAAATTACAAAAAATTACAATTTTTCGGTTCACAGATGCCCCTAAATACTCATTTTTCAACTTTTCATTCCCGGTATTTTGCAAAAAATTACTTCCTTGATTTTCCTACCGTAAATTTTCTCCCCCTCATATGTGTGAACAGAAGAGTTGAATGCAAGAAAATCAACCAAAGAAAAACCCACACATCACCTATTTTTTTTTGTAGTAATAAGACAAAGGTACTGAAACCTGCCTTTCCCAAAATTTCAGTCCTATCTCCGCCTATGCCTACCAGTATTTTTTTAATTTTTTTTTTTTTTTGAAAAATTCGTATTCTATAATTTTTTGCTCACCGAAATTTTTATCCTAGGCTAACCTAAGTGCTGTTTGTTTAATCTACTATTGAATCGAACCTGATTTCTGTGAACTAATTTAGAGCATTTATTGCTGTGTATTGAGACTTCAGCTAATTATTTTCACAAGCTGAGGAACGTTATGCTTTCTGTATATAAATTTTATTGTTTTAAGATATCCTTTATGAAACTTTTTGATGTTTCAGAAAATCTGCGAATTTAATTATGAAAACCCCGACCTTTCCACTAAATTATTTGTGTTTTCCGTTTGATGATGTGAAACAACAAACTATAACTACGATTTTATAAAATGACAGATCCCAAATTATTCGAAAATAAACACAAAATATGTAACCTTGGTGTTCTGTTAAAAAAAAAAAAATGAAATTAAAAATTCTAACTAAATGCTCTATAAAAATGATTTTTTATTTTTTAAACCGGAAGAGTTGATTTATTGCTCGAAAAAGTTGGGAATATTTCAAAGAATGTGTGAACATTTTTCATATTGTTTCGTAGCCCGTCTGCTTCGTCAGACATCGTGAAAACAAATTTAAAATTTATCGAAAAATGGCTTTTTCGTTTAACGTCATGTCTTGACCTTGATTAGGCGTTGTTTTTTTTTTTTTACTTTTGGAATGATTGAAAAAAGAAATTCACTCAAAGAGAATAATTTAATCGTAAAGTGGACGGAATTTCAATATTAAATGATTGGTTTGGGCTTAAAGTTGGAGCAACATATTTGCCTCCTTTTGAAGTCTTCTTGACGAAGGTTGATTTTTATTCGACATTTACCGAATCCGTTACAAAGTTTAGATTTTACTATACCTCGCTGAACAGTGTGGGATGGTGACCGCGTTATTATTTGTAATTTCGCATCAATCTATCGACTACTTTTTCGTATACGTATAATTGATTAGTATTATTTATTTTTTTCTGTTGCAGAATGTCGAGCAATTGAAAAATTGTATAAGACGTCGTTGTTCGAGACGTATATATTTTTCGCAATAGCACGAGAATCGATGGCAAGAGGTACAGCCGAGACAATTATAGACTCGCTACCACCTATATCCGATAGTCACTTTCAATGCCATCAGCTTCCTTTCCGTCGCCGTATTCTCCTAACTCTGCCGTCTCGTTTACATTCACATCATTCTATAATATTTGTGTTATTTAGTAAAGTTTAACGAGCGCGAATTCACGTGCCATTTATCTCGGTGTTGGTTTATCTTTTTCTCTTATTTTTTTTTCTCTTTTTTTTCGTCTTGTCTGTTTTTTTTACGCGTAAATATTATTAATAATTATTGGTTAATTTGCTATTTTTCGCGTGAAATCCAATACCAGTGAGTAGTGTTCTGTGAACAAATAATTTTAATTCTTATTTCCCCCCTCCCATTCCGTGGTAATTGTTTCTAATTCAAAATTTTGAGGCAGTATTTCGTTTTGGTTACCAGAACTGCGATTAAGTTAGATCGTCTTCGTATATATATATATTTTTTTTTGGTTGTTTTGTTCGCTTTTAATGTTTTCGCGTTCGTACGAGTGTGTCTAGAGTAAAGGTGATTTTAATGTATATTTCCAAGCGGCTAAATGTGCGCGATGGACTTGAAACATCACGATGTTATGTATAATAATGGTGGCAGGCCGAAAGGTCAGTCTGTCATCAAATCCGAACCACGCAGCCGAAGTCCTTGTTACAATCAAGGCAGAGAAATCATCCGTAGCCCACCGACTGCCAGCAGTTCCAGCGGTTTATTCAATGGGATCGCCGGCCCGAAGAGGCTGCGCCCTCCCGAAGAGTGGATCACGGTTACGCCACGTTCACCGGTGACTGTTGTAAGCTCGGTGGCGGTTTCAGCGTCCACTTCGACGAATTTAAGCTCGTCACCGGGACCAGCTTTACATTCGTCTATTTATCCTAGCACTTCCAATGGATATCCGTCGCCGACTATGTCTACCAGCAGTTACGATCCGTATAATTCTGCATCTAAACTTAGTAAGTTGTGCGCCATCTTTCTGGCACCTCTACCTACTAGCTATGGTTTTGGTTTAATTTATTTCACGCTACCTGTATACTCGTTCGTTTACAATACTTGTTTGGATCAGTATTGCGTTGATAAGTAGCCTACCTACCTACCTGCCTACCTACCTACCTACGTGAGTGTGGTACAGCCCTCTTTTAGCTATAGGTAGGTACAAGCACTTAGGCAGGTATCTACGTGAAATTAATTTTCTTTAATTGATCGTTAATGGTTGAAAATTTTCTACGTTATTTATTCCCATATAATATACGTCTACATGCGTTGGTTAGGTACTTGGTATGGGTATGGGTGTGTGTGTGTATACCTGTGTACGTCTAGCTACGTATATTATACGACAAATACGTAATTAAAAAACCATACGTATCGAGCGTTTACCTTACTCGTTGCTGACTACGAATTTAACCGCGTCAGAGGTAAACAACTTTGAGAAATGTTTTGACGACGTACGATGGATTTGTGTGGTTTCGTCAAGATGTAAAGAGTACGTACTGGTACATAAACGTTTAATTTCACTCGTACCAATGGGTATTCGTCGTGTGTACGTGTAAGTTTTGGTATTTTAACGTGTCACGATGCGTACTCTCTGTAGATAGTAGGTACATTTAAGTGAAATTTCGGAAGAAATTCCAACTACTCTGGTGCCGGATTCTGGGTAGGTTAGGTACCTGTAAGTATCCAGTTTTTGATGTACGAATCATTCGATACTCGAAATTGATACGAATGCGGTCGTTGTACTGTTTTCTATTTCGCATTACATTTTGCAATAGTTTAATCAAATAAGCAACGTAGTATGATGGTAATTTTTTATCGTTTGTATGAATTTTATACCGTTGAGAATATGGTGACAACGAAGTATATTTTTATCGACCAACAATTTGCAGATAGTGCTGATGTTGTCTGAGTACGTATGTTTAAGTGTGTTACTATTGGACCAATGATTGAATTTGCAGCTGCAAATTTTCGACTTGAGATTAACCTATGACGTGGTACAGAGTGTTTCAGTACAATTTCAGATTACTTCATCAGTTAGTAGAGTTAATCGAGGGCAATTAAAATTCTATTATGAATTTTGTACGTAGTTTTAAATTTAAAACGGTTATTAAATGAATGAATTTTTTTGAAATATTTTCATTCACAAAATTTCTTTTTAGAGGTGCCATTAGTGAGATCATACGATGTGATATGCGAAACAAGTAGTGTGCACTTTTTGCCTGTATACTATTTTAAAGGAATTAAATGCAATTGAATGTTTTCTGAAAAAGTTTCATTTTCGATGGAACCAAAATTTTGATTCACAAAATAGCGATCACATATATCCACGACTTCTCCATAAACAACTCAGTAATTTTCTCAGACTCACTCTCTGCCTTGCATACCATCCGAAATCTGAATAACAAAAAACAACATCCCATAGCGC
>FIZR01017995.1:0-12950 GCA_900060175.1 Ferrisia virgata
AAAAATCGAGATTCAAACCCTGCTGAATGTACATGCCAAATTTCAACTTCCTAGCTGATTTTGGTGGGGAGATAAGCGAGGAACAGCTCTTTTTCTGGGATATCAATGATTTTTGTGTATGTTATACAACTTTGGATTCTTTATCGATTGACTCAAAAATGAATTTTTTTTCGGCCCCTCAGCACCCCCTCCCCCAAAATGGGGTAAAACTGAATTTTGACCTAAGGTTATCCCCACTAATATATAACAAATCTGTCGTTAAACTTGGCCGATTGACCGAATTGGAGCGATTTTGGTCGGTATCGAGCAGAGTAAATGATTTTAATGTGGGGGGGGGGGAGGAGAATAAATATCCAACATGGCCAAAAATTGACTTAATGATCCCCTAAGGAGCCAAAAAGGATTTTGTTAGTACCCCTCCCCCTGTCGTTGGTCAATCGACTGTAATATTCTGATTTTCAATGACAATATGACATAGAAAAAACGAGCTATAAAATGCAGTAAACAATTTTCAATTTTTCATTTATTTGTAAATAACTTCTGGAAAAGTTATTACGAGCTCCCCACTAAAAATTTTTAAAACGAGTAGCAGAACACCGTCCACTCAATAGACTGAGTACAAACCCTACGAGTTACGACACAATGAAGAACAAAATGTAAAATTTTGAAATTTTGAAATTTTTTTCTTAAAAATCCGAGATTTTCTATTTTTTAACATTTTATATATATTTTTTCTTCATTAGGAAGTAACCTTCAGAGTTTCGGCTTGGGCCATTGAGTAGAGGATGTACTGCTGCTACTTATCTTAAAGATTTGTAGCGGGGAGAGCTCATGATACTGTTTTCTAAAATTATTCACAATAAACTGAAAAATTTGAAATTTTTAACTAAATTTTTTTTTATTTATATCGTAACAGTTTACGAACGACTTCGTCCCCACAGTTGATTTTTTTTACCACAGTTCCTCAACCATATTACTTGCCTTTTAACGCAATCGTTTTGCTTCTCTCACATTTACCTTCAAAATTGGAATGTTTTCTTATTTTTGTCCATAAATGACTAAGCATTTATTTTTTTCTTCGTACAAAAGCAACCCCCGGAGTTACTACCCCCGTCACTGAATTGAAGATGCTCTCCTGTTCATTTTAAAATTTTTTAGTGAGGTTCTCGTAATAGCTTTTTCAAAAATTGTCCACAAAAAGCTAAAAAGGTTACAAATTTCTAGTTACTTTTCTTGTATTTATTTCGTATTTTACAAACCATTTCACCCCTTACCTACCCTAGACTTTACACCACACATACTGGAGAGTATTTACTGTGTTTTAGAGCAAACATCGAATTTTGGTCATTATTAATTTTTTTTCTATGAATTTTTAAAGTAAGCCTGGTTCGGACGTGAGTAAAATTTTGAAAATATCATACCTCAGCACCTTCAATTTTTTGGGCATGTTAACCATTATACACGTAAGTTTCATGAGTTGACCTATCAGTAGTATAAGGATAGCGAGGTTAATGCGGAACACCCTGTACCACGTGTACGTGGCCATACCACTAAGCTTTCGATACACTGAAAAGTGCTGCGACACATCGCAACAGGACGGGATGGGACGTTTATTTTGAAACTTTCGTTTATCTAGTCTAGGTATATAAGGTTTAAGTTCGCCTTCGGCGTGGTTTGGTCGTAGTTTCGCAGCTGACCTTCTTCTAGATTCTATATCTATACGTATCGTACAAGGGTAGTGGATGAAACCGAAGCGTACGAAAGAAGAACTAAACCAGCCGAAGATTGTTCTCGCGGCTAGAGCTAGCAAACGCGTTAACTTGGAAGATGGTAATGTGCCCAAATTTAACCGTCATCGGCTTAGTAAGAGAAAGAGAAAAGAGAGACAGAGACGTTAAGAATCTAACAAGTTCCCATACTGTACGCTGGCTAGGCTACACTTATACACGAGAAAACCAAGCTGGCAACTTTACGCTCTTTGTGTAAGTTTCGCATCTAAACATTGCAATAATTAACGTCAACGAGAAAACGAAACTTTCTACGCTTTCGATGATTATTTAACTTTTAGCAAAGCAACGAGAAATGATACACTTTTAAAGGGGGGTAGGATACGCGCGCATACATATACATTGTATTTTACGCAGTACGCTAATTAAGATTTCCGCAAGCGAACTATCAACAAAGCCAACCAAATGACCAAGTTGTATTAAAAAGTCCCCCCTTTCTCATCCTACTCTTTTTGTCACATTTCCCACCGTATAAACCAAACCTGTACTATGGATTGTGTCCACCAGTCAACTAGCATGTCGCCATTATCGCCTACCTACATAGGTACTAGCTAGGCAGTCAGGTAGGCTACCTCTATTTACCTACCAATACCGTTAATAATTAATGTACACGTTTTGTTCGACCATATCGTACTATTATTTATCATTTGGCTGAATTGATACAATTTTGATGTCCGTACCCTTCTCTCCATGTTTTTGCTATTCTTCAACGTGTATCATGTGGCCACTGTATGCCTGCTCTCGTCTCACTGAAAATATGCCATAAACTGCGAAATGATGTATTGACAAATGTACTAAACGCATACTACCTACGTGAAATAAATGGTGAAAATTGTTTCATCTTTGGGTACACGTTTGGTACACCGAAGCTGACATTTAAAACGTAGAGTATCTGTAGTTTCGCGTGATACGTATTTTATTATACACAGTGCACCACCAACATTTATGTGTGGTATGGTACATGTATACGTCATATTCATATATATGTATGTACATGACTATACACGTGTAAATGTCATGTTGATGTTGCAGATCTTTGAGCCAGCTTTTAATTGAGCTAGCAAGTTGTAACAATTGTTTACGATGAAGTTGAAGATACTTTGTTTGTATAAGTTCATCGCGAATTTCAACAGCACGCTTAAATTTCATCGAAATTGACGGTAATTAAATTTAGAAGAACTTTAGAAATGGTGGATTAAATTAAGATGACGAGAGTCACAGGTAAAAAATTATAGTACAGTTCAGTTTAGTTCTACTCGGCGTGATTATCAAGTCTGATTTTTTGCAAGCAAATTATAAATACTGGACCCAGGATAAGACATCCAACAGCCCGAATTACACTACGAAATACAGTAATGACCAGATTACATAATGTCAAATGTAACGAAAAGTTATAGAACCCTTGTATTTTCTGTTTTTTTGCACACGGCAGAAACATGTACAATGGAGGCAAACGACAAAAGAAGAATATATACCTTTAAGACGTGGATCTGAAAAAGAATGCCGAAGATCCCATTTGTCGGATGTTTTATCTAAGATCCAGTGTCTATAAGTCAAACAGGATCATGTTTTTTAGAGTTTATCGAACTGTGAGTGATAAAGGGAACCATAGTAGGAAGTAACACCAAAACCTTCTTAGGCGTTTTCGAGTTCAAATGAATTCATTTTTGAGCACGCAAGGCTTTCATGTTCTTATTTATTAGTCTGGTTTTCTATATCATATCGTCAGTGAAAAGCAGACTATTACGGATCATTCATCTCAGGCAGGCGGGGGAGGGGGAGAGATTTACAGACGAAATCCGTTTTGTCATCGTAGAAGACTATTGATACAATTTTTAGCCATATTAGATTTTATTCCATTTATTTTTACCTCCCCCTCCCTCCTTGCCCCATACCTTGAAAGTAAAAACCATATGCTCGGCTCAATACAGATAAATATCGATCAAATTCGGGCAGTAGGTTTAGATTGGCGAGGGATCTGATAATTTCTAAGCGGAGATTACCTTGGGTCAAACTTCATTTGTGAAAAAATTTAGAGGAGAGGTTCTGAAAGGTCAAAATGGAAAAAATTGTTTGTTTTTAATCCAATCAATACAGAATCCAAAGCTGTGTAACATATCTAAAAATCAGCTTGTTAAAACAATTAAGAGGGGAGCTAAATGGTGATTTTCCCTTTTTGATATTGAAATTAGACTGTTTCCCCCATATCTCTCTCTCCCCCTTCCAAATTAATCACAATATAAAATCTGACATCTAAATTCAATAAAAGCTCTAGATGTATCTTTCACAGATTTCTACTTTTTAGCCATATGGAACCCCCCCCCCCTCCCCACACAGCACTTGAAATTTGTTTTTTTTTTCGTTTTATTTTTTAATTATTCAAAGAGCCTTTCTTAATAAGGGTCGAAAACGGCCCCAGACCAAAAAACTATCACTAAAAAATTTTTTTACCCCACACCCTCTCCTACCGGAATTATCGCCTCCCAATGTCGAAAATTAAATATGCAATATCTCTGGAAGAGGAGGGTAAAAAATTTTGAAATTTTCTACAGATTATACATTTTGTTCAATACTATGAATGAGATTTTTTTTTTAATTTTTGGTTCAAATTTTCACAAATTTTTTCCTGTTAAAATTTTCAAAAAAAAATTTTTTAATTTTGGGTGGACTCGTGGCTGGAAATTTTTTCATCTTTGTTACGTGATCATCTATCACATAATATTGAGGGGGGGGGGAGGTCCGAAACTGAGTGCAACATGTTTAAAAAAAATAAAAAATAAAAACACGTTTTGACTCAAAATTTTGCTTTGAGTTGGGATACCTTCCTCATTAATTGTATGAAAAGGAAGTGAAAAACGTGTTTTTCTTTGGTTTTGATGTTTTTGAGCATGTTGCACTCAATTTCGGAACACCAAAAAAATATATGTAATAGATGACCACTTGACACAGATAATATAAAAATTTCCAGCCATAAGTCCCCCAAATTAAAATCTTTTTTTTTGAAAATTTCAACATAAAAAAAATTGGGAAAATGTAAACCGAAAATTTTCAAAAAAATTTCACTCATAGTACTCAATAAGATGCATAATTTGTGAAAGTTTCAAATTTTTTTACCCTCCCTTTCCAAATATATCGTGTGTTGAAATTTCGACATTGGGAGGCGATAGTTCCGGAAGGGGGCGTAGGGGGTCAAAAAATTGTTTGGGATGTTTTTAAACCATAATTTTGGCTCTATTTTAACCGATTTTAGGTCAAGGGCCGTTGTTGACCTCTGTATCTGACTAGTATTTATTTTCCCTCCAATTATGAGCCGTTTAAAAGGTTTAAACTTTTCAGCCCCTCTACACTTCCTCACAGCCCAAAAAAGTAGTTTTTGGTCACTTTTTCTTAAAATTCTCAAATTTATGATATACATAACTCCCCTTCAAGTATAGCTAATAGGTTGAAATTTGATTTATACAGTCAGTAATGGCGCTAAATGTGTCTTTTGAGAGTTTTAACGTTTCAGCTCCCTCACACACCAAAAAAATTTTTTCTTGATTGGTTTTTCTCATTTGTTAAATTTGCGGCACGCATATTTCCCCTCCAAATTGAGCTAGGAGGTTGAAATTTGATTTCTGGATTTATAGTAGAAGTATTAGCTGTGCCTTTTTGAAATTTCAATATTTCAGCCCCCTTTGGTCAGTTAATCTTATTTTTCAAGTGTGTGGTGCGCATATTTCCCCTCCAAATTGAGCTGGGAGATTGAAATTTAATTGGTAAATTTTGTAGGGATGCTACACGTGCGTTCTGAAAGTTTCAATAATCCAGCCCCCTCTCACCCCTTGCCTCTTATCACTGGAATTTGTCTACACAAGCCATACAAATTGAGATATTTTCAAAAAAAAAAAAGATTTTTATCCAGTGTTTCAAACCGTGTGTATAAATGCTTCACGCGTATTTCTCATCCCAATTCAATACCTATCGTACTTACTGAAAAAATGATAATAACCTTTCTTGTAGAGAATTTGATGCCTTTCATTTTTGTATAGATCTATTTTTCACGTAGGACCCATAAGTGTAGAGATATTTTGAAGAAAAAAAAACAAAATCTCAATTCTCCTGTACCCTGCTTCCCCGAAAAGGGCTCACATCTCAGAGCAAAAATATTACTTTTAAAAGTTGGGAGAAGGTCCTCGAAATATTCCAAGAATAAAATCTTCTCCACCCCGGATGGCGACAGAACTCCTACTATTATCATTTTAATTTACATTGAGGGAGGAGGGTAAACTCCTCTATGAGAGCCAGATTCGAAAAATTATCCAATTTTTAAAGTCAGCGTAAAATTTTACGCCATTTTGATAGGTCACATGCCTACTTTTAAAAGATGATCACGGAGTTGAATTTTGTAGTGGTGGTTTGAATACGTTGATGTTTGGCGCGATAGCTTTCGGTTGTGCCAAAATTGGTTAAACTTGTCCAAAAACTGCATTAAAACGGCCCTAACGTTCGATTGTGCCGAGTTCCCATGATAAAAAGTATACATTTGGTATTTGAAAAGAATCCCTCTTTATAGTCCCGTTGAATTTGAGTGATTTCGAGGTAGGTCCCAAAACGGCACTTTTGAGGCCTCATCCCCAAATCGTGAAACGTGAGAGTTTCAAAAATGCCTTTTTTGGCTTGGCTTTCATATTTTTTTTGAAATCACATTTTTATGTTTATAGACTATGAACTGTTACTTTATGAAAATCAGGCTCATAAAGCAATGCATTGCAATCCCATTTTTTTTGCTTAAACAATCGTACGATACACTTCATTGTTGGATCAAGTTTATTCGAAAACGTAAGTAGGTAATAACTTCGCCTTTAAAAATCTTTTAAATGAATAGAGGTTGTGAAAGATGGTAAAAAGTATGAAAATTGCGTAAAATGTGATGGAAATAAAAATACGAGTAGCTAATAGTTTTTTCAGCTAAAAGCAAAAAAATGTCATACGAACTATTTATTTAGGTATTTCATCATTTTATTATGGATTCATTTCATTTCATAAATAAAACGATGACAATATTAGCGATATAAGTATTCGCCCGAAGCAATGCATTCATCAGATACCTGCATAAGTGCATATTCCACAGTAAATACCCACACATACTTAATAGGTAAGATATGTTTCTAAATGTAGATAAATTATCATTAATGTACTAAAGTTACGAAGAAACCTGCTGGTTTTGCGCTGAAATTAACGAAATACATATCATCGACATGGGAGCAAAAAAGTGAAATCACTAATCTTCATTAAAGTGATTGAGAGCACAACTTTTCTTCAAAAAAATCATACAGCATTAAGGTTTTTCTGGGGGGGGGGGGGTGACCTCATTTCAAAAAGAAGTATTTTGGTCGAATTTCAAACACACCTCAGTTGTCTGAGCCGGTAAAAATAAGAAGATTAAATCAAGGTGAAAAATAGGAGATAATATTAAACGTCCAGATCGGCATTACGAATCAACTTTCCGGGCAATAAAAGCTCATCTCATAAAACTGGCACTTGTAGCGCAATAAAAATAACACCTGATATAGGGCTGAAAAATAAAACGCCACAGCAAACACATTCTTAAACGGTGTAATTTTCACTCACAAGTCCGCGTATAAAATTCCTACGGTTTGGGCGAAATACTCGTACGTTTGCGGTACCTATACCTACCTAGCTACCTATACAACGAAGTAAAAAATTGTTTTATTACGATCGAGCCTTTGGGTCGTTTTTGTGTGACCGCATTGTAAAAGTGGTTACTTTGAACGAGCACACGCTTCGCTCTGACATGCATTAAACTTCACGAACAAGATAACACTATCCATATTCAACGTTTCGTCCGGCTCGCTGTGCCGAGTCGCGCCGCTAAAATATGTACCAGAGATAGAAACACTACATGGTACCCTGTGTCCGCCTCCCCCTCCCCCATCCTCATCGTCGCTTCATATTCGTTCGTATAGAAACCAACGAAACGCTAAAATACTTACGTTAGTAGGTATTGAAGAAGAGAATTTATAAAGGTTAGTTTTTTCCTCGTCGAATCGTTGCCAATTTTTGGCTTGTTTCGTATTTCAACAGATTTTCAAACAATGGCTGCAGTTCTTAAAAGCAGCATCGCGTATCGTTTTTTAATCACTTTAATTTGATTTATCGTTTATAAGTCCCGAGTTGGCGTTTTTTCATACTTCCCAGTCTTCGACCGTGTAATTATATCGATAATGTGTTCTTTTTCCCTGGGCACAAACCTGAAAGTTCTAACAAGGGAAGTACCCCAAGTGCTACACATCGAATGAAATTTTTTTTTACAGCTGCGTACAGCATTTGAAATTACCCCCATAACCAAAATTACAGCCCTCTAAGATCAATTTGAGGGGGGAGGGGGTACAAGGGGTGGAATGCCAAAAAATTGACGAACAACATTGCGAAATTAATGAAAAAGTGAAATAACTCGAGCTCATACCGCGCCCAGGGGCTAATTTTTTCACCACTTGCTATACTTGATATGGGTCATCCAAGGGTGGGGGTAGTCGTTCCGATCCGTGCACCTAAAATGCAACCAAAAAAATTGAAAAAGTGATGGTCAAAAATACACCCCCGAGGTGTTACACGCGGATCCGGGTGACTACCCCACCATTTGGTGGCCCATATCGAGGGTAACGGGTGGTGAAAAAATTAGCCCCTATGCGAGGTATGAACTCGAGTCATTTTCCTTTTTCTATTTTTCTCAATGCGTTTTGGATGGCTAAAAATACACCCCCCGAGGTGTTACACGTGGATTTGGGCGGCTACCCTACCCTTGGGTGGCCTATATTGAGGGTGAAACGTGATGAAAAAATTAGCCCCTAAGCGAGGTATGAACTCGAGCCATTTCACTTTTTCTATTTTTCTCAATGCATTTTGGATGGCTAAAAATACACCCCCGAAGTGTTACACGCGGATCAGGGCGACTACCCCTCCCCTAGGTGGCCCATATCGAGGGTAACGGGTGGTGAAAAAATTAGCCCCTAAGCGAGGTATGAACTCGAGTCATTTTCCTTTTTCTATTTTTCTCAATGCGTTGGCTAAAAATACACCCCCCGAGGTGGTACACGTGGATTTGGGCGGCTACCCTACCCTTGGGTGGCCTATATTGAGGGTGAAACGTGATAAAAAAATTAGCCCCTAAGCGAGGTATGAACTCGAGCCATTTCACTTTTTCTATTTTTCTCAATGCATTTTGGATGGCTAAAAATACACCCCCGAAGTGTTACACGCGGATCAGGGCGACTACCCCTCCCCTAGGTGGCCCGTATCGAGGGTCGAACGTGGTGAGAAAATTAGCCCCTAAGAGCGGTATGAACTCGAGTCATTTCACTTTTTCTATTTTTTTCAATGCATTTTGAATGACTAAAAATAGACCCCCGAGGTGTTACACGCGGACCAGGCGGCTACCCCTCCCCTAGGTGGCCCATATCGAGGGTAGTACTTGGTGAAAAAATTGGCCCTCAAGTGCGGTATGAACTCGAATTATTTCACTTTTCATTAATTTTCCACTATTATTTATCAATATTTTGGTATTCCACCCCTCATAACTCCCCCCCAAATGGATCTTAGGGGCTGAAATTTTGGTTGTACGGGTAATTTTGAATGATCTACATAGCTGAAAAAAAATTTTTTCATTTGGCGTGTAACACTTGGGGTACTTCACTAGTAAGAACTGAGAAGTGGTGTATTTTTGAGGAAATCGCTAATTCTAAAAATTTAGGAAATGAAAATTATGAAAAATGTGTAATTGAAAAAAAAAAAGAATTTTATGGTTTCGAGCTGAATATTCAACATTGAAATTCTTATTTCTTTGGACGACCACGAGATTTCTGAGGATATATTCTGAAGCGTTTTGAAAAATGTTCAGGATATAAATTGTGAAATATTCAAAAAATTTTGAAAATTCTGAGGAATATGGGAATTGGAAAGAATTTTAAGGGTGTCAATAACCTCGATAAGGAAAAAGTTTTATATACCAGGAAAATAAAACGAATAATTCTGTAGAATTTCGAGGGATGGTAGAGGATTCTGAGTGGTTTAAAATTTTGAAAATTTTGAAAATTTATGACCTTTGATGAATGGTATTCTCGTTTATCTGCTTGCTCTTAAAAAATACTAATTGAACTCACTTCAGTTTTTTTATACAGTTTCAATGCCTTCAGTAGATATTTCTGTCAGCATATACATAATAATTCATTACTCACCTGCAACAAAAAAAAAAAAAAAAAAACGAAGGAATTAAAAATAAATTTATTAAAATATGTTATTACATTTAGTTATTAAAATTTTTTAAAAAGCACCGTTACGTTACTTTTTTAGTATGATTTTCGGTGATATTGAGGTGCGATTAGAATTTCATAATTTATGGCATTATACTTGATAAGTGGTGGAAAGAGCTTGATTCTGGAGTGAATATTTGGTTGGAACCCCTAAAACGCATATGTAAGATCCGCCAGCGCAGACTGGCCCAAAAATTCTTACCGAGAAATGAAAAAAATGAGGATCCGCAAAAATGTTAAGAGTCTCAGCTACATCCACTTCCCCCCTTCCCATTAGAAATTTCATATTTACGAAAGTAATATATCCAATTTTCAACTTTGTGCTTTACTTGCCTCGCTTGAAATTTCAAAAATTATGAAAAAGAAACAAAATGAAGTGAAAATCGAACATGTGAAAGGGGGTATAAATTGGTATTTTTGGGTGTATAACGAAAAAACAATTTTTTCGACCAAAAACGACTATTTCAAGAACAAAAAACAAGATGGAAAATTAGTTTTTTGATTTTTCGAGGTCTCCCTACTTTTAAAATTCGTTAAAAATCATCGAAAATTGGGTAAAAAATTGACAGAAATTTATAATAAGTTTCAATCCACAAAATTGATCAAAAATCACGAAAAATTTTTGACAATAATGTGATAATTGATCTCTACAGTGAAGAAAATCGTAAAAAATCGTCAAAAATTGAGTAAAAAATTGACAAAAATTAGTTAAAAACGCAGAAAATTGATGGAAAATTCTGAAATTTTTTTGAAAAATATGTAAAACTTGACTTAAAATTTGAAAAAAATTATTAACAGTTATCGAGAAGAGATCAGAAATCACAAAAAAATGTTAAAATTTGAATCGATGTTGACCTAAAATTTGAAAATAAATCGTTGAAAATCATCGAAAATTGGACGAAAAATTGACAGATATACTCGAAAAATGAAGAAAATTCTAAAAATTGACCTGACATTTGATAGACAGCGTTGAAAATCAATAAAAATTGGATAAAAAATGAACAAAAATTCGCAAAAAATGCAGAAAATTTGTTCGAAAATCGGAAAAAAATTTTAAACAACAAGTGAACATTGACAAAAATAGCTAAAAAAATGCAGAAAATTGTCCGAAGTAACGAAATAATATGGAAAAATATTTAAAAATTGATCGAATATATGAAGAAAATTGTTGAGAATTATTCAAAAATCACGAAAAAATGTTGTAAATTAATTGAAAATTAACCGAAAGTATGAACTGTAATAATGAAAAATCGTTGAATATCGTCGAAAGTTGATCGATAATTACTAATTAATGTTGTAAAGTGAGTGAAAAATGGTCTAAAATCATTAAAAATCATCGACAATTGACCAAAAGTCACGAAAAAATGTTGTAAACCAAATGTGAAATGACCAAAAATTGTTGTAAATTATTTACGCAGTTTTAATTGAATTATAGCAATTTTTTCACATTTTAAGCTAATTTTCTCTTCTTTTTAACTTTTTTTTTTTTCGCGATTTTCAACAATTTTATTCTTTTTCCATCAATTTTTGTCAAATTTTTACATGAATTACAGTAGTTATCAACAATATTTTGTCAGTTTTCATGTTTTTTTCTAAAAAAATTTTCAATTTTCGACCAATTTTTTGCGTTTTTTACGCATTTTTATAAATTTTATTACCCAATTTTCACTGCTTTTCAACGATTTTGTTATCGTATTCTAGGTTAATTTTTAACCTCTTTCTCAACATTTTTTTCAAACATTAGTTCAATTTTCTGCGTTTTAGACTTTTTTTTTGTTAAATTGTTACCAAAATTTCAATGATTTCCAACAATTTTTTGTCCGTCACTAACTTTTTAAAATTTTTCTCATAATTCCGATAAATTTTGCAAGTCAACGAATTTTGGAGTATTTTTTATCCAATTTGAATTTAGTCATATTGTTGGTCAATTTTCTGCATCGAGTTCCTAGCTCGACGTTACGAGTATTTTGATACGTCACACGTCACCTTGAGGAATAAAGAACCAAAAAATCAGCCAAAACTGAATTTCTTCAGTTTACAGTCCTGAAATTGAGGAAATTATTCGGTAACCTGTTTTTGCAAAAAAATATTGAGTTAGCTCACATATGAAAGAAAGTGGAAGACAGTGTACTTGCCAGAAAGTCGTCAAAGCGAGTAGCCTGAGCATACGCAAGAGGGGCCCAAAAGTGAGGGCGCGAGCCAAGGGTTGGGGCCCCTAGTATGATATGGAAAATCAATGTTCAAATGAACACCATTCGAATAGTTTTAATCACAAATATCAACAGATCTGCACAAAATCAAACAAAAATACTCCCAAAAAAAAATAGCAGAAAATAGTAAATCAGAAACAAAGTTTGAATATTCATCATTCTAGAATTATCCATTTCCACTTTAGAAAAAATGGGAAGATTACTCAACGCTTGAATTGTCCTAATACATAGTTCATCGAAAAAGTTGAAATATCCCGGCGCAGCGTTAAAAAATCAACCCCCTCCCCCCAAAGAGACTTTATATCACATTCACACTTCTGGAAGATCTTACTCAAGCGTGATTTGAGGAAGTGATGCAATAATAAGCAAAGCTATGCAACGAAAGAACGACCGCGTTAATTCATTTGACCGTACCACGATGATCACGCGGTACAGTAACGTGTCCGTCGGGCATATACAAATGTGATATAAAACCTCGATGTGGCGCCCCTAAAAATCTTTTTATCGGCCTAATTTTTAAAATGTTAGGATGGGTGAAGAACTGAAATTCTAGAAAAACCCTACCTTAAACAACCTTAACCCTTAGTTGGGCGCGTTATGGAGGAATCCTCCGGGTTTACATACAGTATGCGCGTTATGGA
>FIZR01017998.1:0-46032 GCA_900060175.1 Ferrisia virgata
GAATGAAATATAAATGTATAATATACTAACATGTAATGTAATGAGTTATGAAAATGAAAGAGGTAAGTGATTCTCACTTCTTTCAATTGATGCTTTGAGGCTAATTTTAACCAAAAATCGCTCAATTCACTGAATTTTGTTCAAAATTAATATATTTGAAATTCGAATTGTTTATGTTTATGTATATTTAAATTAAACCGTTGTAGTTTTCATTTTTTATTCACAATTCACAAGGTTAGAATAAATTTCAATTCAAGTCCCTTCAGCTTTCATAGTTTTTACTTTTTAGAATTTTAGTTAGCAGACCTGAACAAAAAAATACATTATTTTTCACTTTCATTGCGATTTTCCCCTTGAAGTGTGCACTGCCACCACCCTAAATTTGGAATTTTTGCCTCTGCTACTGCCGAAAAATTTGATCGACTCAGCTGATCGTCTTTTCCTTCAAATATGAACTATACGCCTGGATTGCCTGCATCATTTTTAGCATATTTTGAGCTTATTCTTTGGATGATAGTCTTGTCTGAGAGCTTTTTAATTCTTACTAAATTTCGTACCATGAGACTCCAGACAATTTTGACGCCATTTTGAAATTGAAAACTTTTTGATGAAAAACAATTTGGCATCATTAAATTTTTGCATATTTTTGTATTGAAAATCAATGGATAAAGCCGGCTGAGCCATTGCCGATAATATCGACTGAAAGCAGCGCGCCGCCAGCCGCCAATGGTACCGTGCTTCGAGCTGCCGCCGCCTCTTCTCTCATCGGCACATACCATGAATTTTCTCACAAACTTGAAATCTTGTTCAGTCTTATTTTAAAATTGAACAAACGTTCTCATTGGTTGTTACACTAGCGCTCCGAGTTTAGTCAACGGTTCGAATAGTGAACAATCATTTCAAATTTTTCTGTTTGAGAAGGTTCGAACAAACGTTTTTGAGAACTTTGAAAAGTGTGCTCTTGCAAGTTGCAACACTGATTTTGTTCAACGGAACGATAACGAATGGCTCTTTTTTGAAAATGAATGAACAACGAACGGAACAGGAACGGAACGTGTAAAACCCTGTCTTGAACGGGAACGTTGCGTTTGTAAAAAATAATGTGAACGTTGACATCACTGATAACTTTGTTTTGAAAAGTTGTGAGTAAGGAGTTGAACTAGTGGAGTTGTGGAGTTGACTCACATTTGGATGAGGAATGGATTAGTCATTAGTTTCATGTTGTTTCATTTTAATTTGAGTTGTAAATTATTAATATGTTTTCTGTTGTTTGAGTGTGAAATTAATTAGTAATTGTTGAACGAATTCGTGTCATATTTTCAAAAGGTTGTATGACTGATGGTTCTAAAAATGGCAGAGGATAACGAAGAGACCATATCAGACCAAGAGAAAGTAAGCTGCTTTCCTATGTTTTTATACTCATCATTTCTACGTCATATTTACCATGTTTAACTTAACATAATTCGATCATATTTTAAATACAAAGAGAATTTGAAACTGCTATTAATGAGTCTTGACGCGACCAATCGTTAATTCAACTCATCGTGATTGTTTCGATTAATACCTTCGAAAATGAAGAATTTTTGTTAATTTATTAACTTTTCTTCCAGGTGCGAATCATTTCAGATTTCATCCTACATTCTCCTCCTGGAGAATTCAACGAAGTGTTTAACGGTATGACGACTCGCTTCACAGTTATTATTGCTATTTGGGAATACATATTTATACGGATTGTATTATAAGTGTTTGGTATTCTTGCAGATGTTCGTGGTTTAGTGAACAACGACGTTTTATTGAAAGAAGGTGCTTGCGGGTAGGTAGAACAGTTTTCAATTATTAGATATATTTATATGAATGAAGGATGGTATCTGTATGGCTTTTTCAACTCGCATGTAACCGGGATTGTCACGGTATTAAAAGTTTTTGTGTTGTATTTCGATAGTGCTTGTGCCATATACAATAAAGAACAGTTGACTCCTGTCAAACTGGTTAACGATCAGTGCGTCCTAATAACGGAACACAACGATTTGGGCTCGAATAGATTTTACGACCCTCGTTCCAAACAATCATTCAAATTTGACCATTTACGTAAAGAAGCTTCCGATTATGAAGTAAGTTACATCAGTTTTTCTCCAGGCCAGTTGCTGAAGTAATAAAGAAAGTGATGGTGTGTCGTGTGTTACGTTTTTATGGTTTCATCGGTTATCGATTTCAGCTTGCGATATCCGTGTTTCGATTACTTAAAGCATTCTGAGCGACGCAATAATCAATGAGGAATGTGATGAAAGTGTTATCGATGGCCGGGATATTTTAAAGAACTACTATTATAATACTAATTTCAGGATTGGGAATGCGATCAGAGCATAGAATCATGGAGAACAGCCCTAGAAGTTTTATTCAATGGATACACGTCAAATCATTTCAAACATGGAACTTGTAATGTTTTTGCAAAGAAGCAAGACTCCTCTATACTTTTAGTCGGTTGTATTGAAGATCATCAATTTCAACCTCAAAATTATTGGTAATTTTACTTCTTTTAACGCGTATATTCGAGTTCGATTGTTGATAATATGTAGGTTCATGCAAGTATGTAGAAAAAGACAATTGCCTAACTATTTTTTGGAGTCTTATAGTTTGAATTGTGCGAGAGAGAGTGTACCTCTTCGCTAATTTTCTCGAATTTCAAAATGAACCAGTATTGGTTCCAAAAATTTATGCAAATTGTGTTTGCCAAATTCATTGCATTTTATTTATTAGCCATTGGGGAACGGATTGTCAGCGGATACTACCCATTCTTTCGATGTGTGCCCTGGCGTCGTGATCGTTGTACTGTTTATTTTAAAACACATCAATGCAATCGTATACTTCGCGGCATCACTAAACAATTTTCATGATAAATTTCGAAAATAGTAAGACAAGAGAGAGTGAAAGTATTGTAAATGTGATAATGCATTTAAACCGTTTTGAACCATAGATCTGTAAAAGTGTACGACAAAACTGCGCAGTAATCGATTTACCCTTGTGTAATGAAAGGATCGGATGTTTAGACGAAATGTATGTAAAGTTTGTTCAATTTAAATGGAGCCCTGGTTATCAGAACAAAATTGTAAACAATATACTATGAACCAATTAGATTATTTGAAATCTGCTCGATATTGAATTTCTAGCAATCTGATTAGTTTACAATAAACATGTTTGCAGGGGTAGGGGCTCAAATTGAATTGAACGGACTATAGGTTGAATGTATACACGTTTGAATTTTCAAAGCGTCACATGAGGGATTAATGAGTACCCTAATATCCGGATATGGGATTCCCTACTCGAATAAAACGAATACCCGAATACCATATCCGGCTAGTGCATTTCATGTGTTCTGTCTGGTGGTTGAAATTGTCATGTGATAACACAGTCAAAGGTAAAACCGCTTTAACTCTACAGTGCGTTTTTTTTTTTTTTTTTTTTTTTTTTTGTAAAAATCGTCAATATACTCGATAACTTGTTCACTCGCATCGAAATTAATCCTTACCAGTGACTGGAGACGTATTCGTGTATACAGGAGTACCCAAAACCAAGTATCCGGGTACTTCGAGTACTCGTTGATCCCTACTTCACGTATATTGGTTCAATTTCCCAAGTATTGGTGTGAAGATTCTTTACCACTCATACAACGTGTTGTTTCTTACCTCTTTCCTGTTTCATTTTCGTTTTATTTTTCCTCTGAAGTCGAGTTATGTTTTAATTTTGAATTTGGTCAGCTCTATGGTAAAGCTCGTTTTGATCTAGGAAATGTTACTTCGCATGTGAAGTCTCACGAACATTCGTATACAATCAGAGTTCAGTCGACGTAATGTAATTTCACTCGTGCAGGGAAATTTATTGGTAATTCGTGATTGTAATTTTATGTGTATTCAAGGAATGGGCGATGGCGGTCTCAGTGGATTTTTTCAATTTGTGGTAGTACAGTCGACATCAAAGGTATTCTCAAAGTTCAAGTTCATTATTATGAGGACGGTAATGTACAGTTGGTCACTTCTAAAGAAATAAAAGAATCGATTGAAATCAGCGTAAGTTTGTGAATGTAATTTTATAATTCCTGCTTCACCTTAAATACGTTATATTTTTTTAAATATCTAGTATTCTTACGTAAATAATTTCACAGAATGAGGAACAAACTGTAAAGAGTATGATGAAAATAGTGGAGGATTATGAGAATGAATATCAGACAGCTTTAACAGAGAATTATCAAACAATGTCGGAGACCACTTTCAAGACATTACGTCGCCAGTTGCCGGTTACAAGAACGAAAATCGACTGGAATAAGATTGTATCTTACAGCATAGGAAAAGAGTTGAAGCCTCAATGATGTAGCGTTACTTATTTCTTCGATGCATGTTTCATTGATTCGTTCTCTCAATAATATTTATTTCAACTAATTAAATTGTGAAAAAAGTGAAAATTGAAAATGTCATTAACATTTTATATTATACCTTTATTTTATTACATAACCGAATATCGTGTAGAGAAATAAATGTTATTCTCAAAATATAAGTTTTGTACTTATTTGATATTTACTTATTTTGCTTCACTTTTCTTTTGTAGTAAATCATAGTGCTTGTGGACAATCAGACTATTCTCAACCGAACGTTGGAAAGGAATGTACTTGCAATAGCGTAATTACAGAATAGATCTGTATAATTATGCGAATTATCGATATTCGTTTCGGGGCAATTTGAATGGAAATATCAAATCAATTCGTTGTGTTGAATATAGAAACAGAGTTACGAGTAGTATTTTGAGAATCCGTAATTTCTTCTTCATCTGATCCATAATTCTGAACATCGAAACAGACCAACGCGAATTAGAAGTGAACATCACAAAGAATAAAAAGAGATGATTGAAAGAATACATACTTCCTGCAACGCTTGTAATAAATTTAAGGCATCAGGGAGTAAAGGCCTTACAGAATTCATTTCTAACTGAGTAAGATGATTCAAGGATGCGTGCACTCCACCACTACTAACAAAAGTATCAATCGACGATCGAAGTTTTGATATTCGCATGTCCCACAAATCCTTCGATGAAGAAAAAAATATCGTCGTTATGCAAGTCAAACAAGTTCTATTACAACTTAATCGTCACTAAAACTCGATATGCAAACCTTGACGAGAGTTCGTATGTCATCAGCACGACTAATATCATCACTGGCAACCTTCAACAGTATATGCGTAACTTCTAAATAATTTTCATGCGGCATCTTGGTAAAAAATCTAAACACATTTAAAGAATATTCTGCATGGTTTGATCACTAAAGAAACGATACTGAAGTGAAACAAAATTACTTGGAGCTTTTCTCTTCTTCTTTTTTCTCTGCCAATTTATCAACATCCATCCAGTCAGGAGAAAGAATCCGACATTTATTTCTTTGTTTCAAATTCACTCCAAGCCATAATGGAACTACAGCAGGCAAACCAGCTCTAAAAGGTCCTACGTTTCCTGATATCAAGTGAATAACTCCGTGATGATTGAAATTCGGAATTATTTCTATCGACGTTTTCTCTGCCAAAAATTCGATTTCCGAAGGTTCCATTGCTACAAAAAATTCTATAATTGCATGAAATTTAAAATACTTTCTTCACGTTCGTGATCACATTTGTCATCAAATACCTACTAACGTAATGGAAAACTCAGAAATTCAGCGTAGAAAAGCGATGGCAAATCGGTAATTCATGATTGAGGAAAAGTATTCAAAAAATTATTTGTAGGGCCGGGCTCACACTACGGTATTTTTCCTTCGCTCGTACTTGGTTACTTACCCTTTATTCTTTGAATAATTATTACTGGAGAAAGAGATTTAGCGCGTACATCTGGAACTGGATAAACATGATTGCATTCCAACTTCAAAGCCTAAATAACTGTCGCCTGTTCGTGATAATCACAATTCATTGCCATTTTTTTCTACATTGATTTTGATTTATACTATTGATATACCGCGGAAGCACGAAAAATACACTCTGGGTATACCCTTTGAGTATTAATAACATAATATGGAGTGATACAAATGTAGTTTCCAGGTCCGCAACCATAGAGTGCGCGCAACAGTGACCATTTCCTGAAACTTATCGTTAATCAATCACAAAAAATGAAATATATTTTTTGAAACTCCCCAAAGAGATTAAAAATATGGTGAAACACCATTTATTTTCGATTTTTCATCATTATAATTGCGATTTGTAGCGTTATGTAATTGAAAATGAAAGGTGATGATCTTTGATACCATTTTTATTGGGTATTTTTGTGGTAATTTTCTTGGTTTAGCGCCTTCTATATTGGCACCGTCATGTAATGATGGAAGTCTTATTTTTATCTCTCCATATGTTATTTATACTCAAAGGGTATACCAAAAGGTACATCAGCAATCGAATCATCCATGAACGACATTACATGTTTATGTGCGAACTGTACGTTCAAGACAATTTGTTGTTTCGTTTAACTGTACGCTTAAGTAGTTGCCAACCATTACCAATTTACTATTTTAGAATAAAATAATTCATTCTTGTTTATTCTGTAGATGGTACGTTCCTCTTTTATTTGGAAGGTACAAAAGGTACACAAAGATGTCTTATTTGATAAGATGAGTATATTACATAACAAGTTTCAATTTTACGCATTTTTTTGAGAACACGAACGCGAACGGGAACGAGAACAGGAACGCAAGTCAAAAGAACGAGAACAGAAGAACGAACGCAAATGTTCTGAAGGATAAATGAACGTTCCAACAAAGAACGCATTTAGGGCCGTATTCATAGACAAAACTTAAGTGCCAAGTAATACTTCGCCAAGTAATACTTGCCTAATTTCATTTCATAGTCATTTTTCACATCTTGACTAAGTAGTAAGTGTTACTTACGGAAGGGTTAACTGCTAGTGCAGGATTTCCTGCACTTACTCGAATACTTGGCCTAGTGTTGCGTATTGTAACGCTGAACTTCGTGTTATCAAAAGAGTTCTCCGCGGCTTTTTTCAAATTATTTTGATATAGGTAAAACAAAAAAATATGGATCTCGAAGAAATGTATGAAATATACGATTACTTCAATCAATTGCGTCTTCCTAAAATTTTTTTTTCGATTAAATTATAAAGAATGCTCAACTCAACGGGAGTGAACGGTACTTTTGCCATTTCGAGTTTCACATTCACTATTACAATTATTCAATCATCACATGTCGTGAAAAAACAAACGAAAACACGGATTGTACCGTTTGTACAAGTATTTGGGTATTGCTTCATGCACAACAACATAAGCATTACCCTATGATAATATTTGGCAACATTGCCAACTTCTCGAAAGTAATACTTTATTTAGCAAGTGACTATGAAATGAGATTTTTCTGAGTATCTAACCTAAGTATCTCAGATAAGTATTACTTTGAAGTATTCCTCAACATTTTGGTAAGTTTTGTCTATGAATACGGCCCTTAAAATTTTTGAAAACGAACCAACGTTTTTGAGAACTTTGAAAAGTGCGTGCTTGCAACAATAGATTATACAGGAGGAACGAAAAAAGAATGAATGTTGCATAAGGCATACACGTAAAACTAAGTTATAAAATTACGAAAATAAAAATTAAGCATCACTAATACAGATTCACACCTCAGACCAATGCATGATTCACACAAAATTAAACAAACTATATATGAAATAACCTATATGTGAGCTATATACACTGAAACAAGTACAAGCGAACGCGATTGGTTGCATTTTATATTACATGTTGCCAACCTACCCAGTACTTTTGGTACGAAAATGCATCGCGAAAATGTCATATTTGATAGAGGGGAGTCATTTTTTCGAGATTCGTAGTTGGACATCTGAATTTTGCATTTTTATGTTTTTTTGAACTGCCAAAAGTTTAATTTGTTTTACATTTTTATCATGATTATTCTACTTGTTTACCGCAGACACAGCAGTGCAATGTATAGTGCAGATGTAACTGAACTGTGAAAATGTTATGTCTCTTTTGTGATGCTTAATCTCGAATTGATCGCTAATCTGTAATCGCTATACGCTAAATTGAATTTCAGAATTTCGGAACTGTTGAATTTTTAATTAAGTATGCATTGCTTCGGTAGGGATGTGTTATATTTTGAAACGATTCGATAAATATTCGCCAATTTCTTTAAGGCAAGTTTATTTGTATCATCATTTTATTGATAACTTTTTTGTTATCAGTACTGCGTGAGTATTCAACAGTATTCAATACAAATATGCAAATTGAACCCGTTTATGGTAATGGTATGTACAATCATGATGATAGTCAGATAATAATTTTTGTTTCAGTGATTGTGCATAGATAAATGTGTATGTGATTATGATTAGATTTCTCCATATTTTGAGAAACGGTGAAATCTGTTCATAATTATAATTCCTAAGAATAATAATTTTCTAGGTCATTTTTTAATGTATTAAACAAATTGCAAGCATCAGCGGTGGCTCTGCTCATTAGTTATGATATTGTGTGAAAAGTTTTCAAACTCGTGGTTGAATATCATTATTTACTTTCGTCAGAATTACAGCGGCATTTCGTCTTTCTTCAGTCGACTAGTGACTGAGTTTGCTTGTTTCAATCGTACCTTCGTAACATGTAGATCGTAAAGTAAATCTCTCGTCTTCATTACAAATTTCTAAAGTGTTAATTAGAAAGTATTGCGTTTAAATATTAAACATTTCATGATTTTTAAAGATACGGATAATGGATGAAGAGCAACGTATGCATTCAGAAATGACCTCTGTGTCTGAAAATAACTTGGGAGGTATGCTGTTCTCAGATTATAATTCAAGTAATCTCATCTTAAGTTCGGATATCGGTGCTAGCTTATCATCATGTGAGTAAAATTTTCATCCAATTCAAATGTATTCTCGGATTGAAATCCAGGTGAAACTGCGATTATAGTTTTTGGATGTTTAATTTTATGTTTTATTTTATTTTCTGCAGTTGAAGGTGCGCTGTGTTTTGACGAATCTAACAATGAATTAGTGTACGTTAACATGCCAGTGCAAATGATATCATCCGGCGTTGGCACTTCCGAATCAATTCCTAATTCAAATGTCACGTTTTCTTCTTATGGTGCCGCAACAATTCCATCGTTATCAGATTTGCCTTTATTCAATGATGGCGGTCAGGTAATTGCTTTGTATCAAATGTTATCTAGTGCTTCTATTGGTATGTAATGTACCGGGGTCGTAACCTAGGTTAAAAAAAATGATTGCTCAAAACTTATTTATGACGTGTTTTACTTTTCTAAAAATGACAGACTATGGTTTTAAACAAATAAGTACAACGTTTAGAACTTTTTTTATTGACTTGTTTTTTTTCCACAATATTGGAAATTTGAAGAAGTCAAAAATAATGAAATAGGCTGGTTAGCCAAACGTTTTTTTTATTATTATGATTCCAGTTTTGGTTAATGCACGATTTTATTTCATTATTGTCTGTTTAATATATTTTTGTAATTTTGGTAGGGATATATTTCATCATAGATTATAGATTTATACCCGGGGAATAGATGAGACAGTAAGCTCCTAAATTTGTCGATACCTGTAGGCAAGACTACTAGACTACCTCTAGGAAATTGAGCTCGTATTGAGCCGGAACATCGTTTATTGAACCGGGATAATGACCAAAACCAATCAATTTAATGAGATACTTTTTATAAATGTAGCCGAATGTAGTCCACGCTTCCATAGCCCCTGAACTATAGTCTGTTCAATTTAAAAAGGACTTCGGCTCCAACCATGCCTGTTAATTAATCGGGTGCCTTAAAATCAATTTGAAGACTTATTGGGCAACGTCATCTATTTATACATTTCTCTCGGTCCTTTTTGAATTTAACAGACTGTAGCCCCTAATTTATATTGTTCGACCATTGTATCGTGGTAAGTTTGAGGTAGTGTGAAAATAACGACACTCACTATTTTAGTGATTCTCAAAAAGCGTGGAATTTGGAAATTTTTCTTTATCAACAGATAAAAATGAAAACGGATAATCCAGTAAAGTGAAAAGTGGTAACTATTTATAACGGAGTAAGAATGGCTAATTCATCTAAATTATCGTTTTATAGATAACTAGAACCTTCATTTTACTCACTTCGATTGTGACGTGAAAGAATTAATTTTAGAAATCCTGCTTGAAAATTTCCCGAGTTTTGCTATTTCTACACAAATTCAAACCTTCCATGATATTATGATCGAACAAGCTGTAGTCCGAACTAAGAAACGAGGATGAGTCATCGATCTAACACTAATGGATACGTACCAAGTCCCTCTACTGTTCATCAGAAATATAAGTATCGCTTTGCACTGTGCATATCATTTTGCGTACGTTATTAGCATTACATCATACCCACACAAATTTCGTTTCTTTTTGCATCAACGGGGTTGGTAACGAGAAGTAGTAAAAATAAAATCAGAATGTATGCGCAGTACAAAACTACCTTCATTGCACCAACCCCCGCTTCTTTATGTTTAACAAAAATTTCCCGATATGCTTTTAATTATTCGTATGTATCCATTAGTATAAGATCGATTGGGATGCATTCACTTTGGTGATGTACCCATATATAGTCTATTTAATTTAAATTGAGCCCTGAAGTGCGTTCACATTGGGATGAAATTTGCGTACAAGGAACTGAAAAGTTTCGATATGTGGAACGAAGTAAGTAAAACATGCATATTTGTGCGTCAGTGAAGAATCTCATAACTGTAGTCCGTAGTCCCATAGAACGTAATATGAATCTGTATTATAAAAAGTAATCCCTGAAACAAATTAGAGACAATTCAGACATCGTCCAAACGTGGTTGATGCATTAAAATGTAGCTTAGGTTCTCTGGTGGTGCGGAATAATGTTCATCTTGTCGCAAAACTTTCGAGCTTACAAAAAAATCTTTAAAAATTAAATTTTGGGCAAACATAGATTTTTATTTCAGTGGAAAGCGACGAAATCGTTGCTTCTCATGTAAACAAACCAGATCCGCCTTAGGTCATATTATTATTATTTGGAACAAATTTCAGCCTATTTCAGCATTGTACAAACATGTTTAATACATTTAAGTGTAGCGGATGTTCTCAGGTAGTGCGAAATGGTTTTTATTTCAATAAAAAACTTTCGAACATTAAAAAAAACTTCAAAAATTCAATTTTGGATCACCATAAGGTCAACTGATTTCAGTACGATAACTTTCCAGATGAAAATTTTTCAATGAAAATTGTGAAACAAACTGCTAATTATAAATATCATAGTATACTGAAAAACAGACGAGTCTCCATTCCATGTCACTAAAATATTGCAGTAATCAAAAACAAAAGCAAGCAAGTTCAAAAATTCGAAATGGTATCTAAGATTTTAATTTTGATAAATTTCATTTCAAGACAAGATAAATGGGCATGTTATGGAGGGCTCTTAATTTTGATCACTAAACAATTTTTGGCTGGTAGGGTAGGTGAAGAATGAAGTTATTGTAGAATAAAAATAAAACATTGAAGCAGGTTTCTCAGATCAGCTAAATCAAACGAAAATCATGAAGGATATCTTAACGACAGGTAATCGGTAAAAATAACGATAGGTCACAAGAACCGGGCCTTAAATTTCAATTAGAAAAGATCAAAAGAATAGAAAAAATTACCAACTGTGACATATCATTAATGATTAAATTATAATTTTTATTTTTGGAAGAGAATAAGAAAAGATGAGCAATAATCAATGAATACAGATAGCAATAGATAACAGGGACAGGGTGACAGCCTGGCAGGATCCATAATGCCATGACTCATGAAAATTGAAACAGGCTTGAATGGAAATAAGATGCTCAATAATGGTAAAAAGTGAATGATCCTCAGCTTAAATTCAAGAATTGAAAATTCAAATAGATCGATGGATTAATGGGATGAATGGAATGTCGGAAATAAAAAAAGGAAAAAATCAAATTCAGGATTTAAAATTTCAAATTGCAGATCACGAGTGGCGACAAGTTTATTAAAGATAAAGAATGTTAAAATGACAATCAAGCTGAATTATGGTTGAAAAAAATTGAAATTTGAAATCCATAAAAATGATTAATATCGCAATCTATACTCGTTTACTACAAGTTGACTATTTCGGCGAAAATTTTTGCAAAAGGGCTGTTTTGTTTGGTATATTTGTCATTCAATTTTCTCTGTAATTTCATTTTGAAAAATTTTCATTTCATAACATGTTAGTCGAATTAACAGAAATTTGAAAGACAAATGGACCAATTTTACATTATGTCTTATGGAAATACGCCTACGGTTTGTTTAGGCATCAAGTGAGATCGTATAAAATAATAAACTAGCATTGCTGTCAGACGTTATTGTGACGTCACGTTTCAGTTCCCTACACAGTATTTTAAATAAGGTATTAACGAAGTATTAGCGAATCAAATTTTGTCGTTCCAGAAAGATTCGCTCAAGTCATCGGCCTTACATCTAATGGATTGCTAGCGCTGTGGGAAATACTGTCGCGTTTTTAGGCATCGTTTTGCGTGTTAAAAAGTGAAACTGTACTGCGCATGCGCAAAAAAAGGCAATGCAGTGTGGTGAAACAGAAGGGGCGCAATAATTCCGTTGTCCTTCACGTTTCACTATATATCCTCGTCCAACTTTTACGCGTAAAACATTGCCCGGAAATCATCCGTTTGAAATAGCAGTCCATCAGATGTAAGGTCGATGGCTCAAGTTAATTTAAATTTCAAGGGTAAACAAAAATAATTTTCTATCATCAAATATTTTTTTCCTATATCCTAAACCTGTAGTTATTTATTCTTCAGAATTGAAATGAACGAATTTGAACATTAAGGCTCTGCTTTACCCCCAAAGTGTAGATAACAAGATAGGTAAAAAATCAGCTCATTAATGCGGTATATTTTGATTTCAATCTCAAAAACTACGAAATGAAATGAGCTTAAATTTCAATATGTTATTCTAGAAGCTTTTATGATAATTTCGAAATGACTTTTTTTTGCAAAATTTAGCATATTATTGCGATTACAGCTTGTTCAGGTTTGACCATTTTGGGATGAGATGGCCACTACTTTGAAAATTGATATAACAAAAATTACGAAGATAATCAAAAAAAGGCTACTTGGGATTGCCCAGTATCTCTTATTGCATCAGCATACCAAATCTCAAAACAATTAATTCATTCAGTCAAACTCATTGATGAAATCAAAATGTAAAAAGCTCATATTTATCACCTTTTTTTGATAACGAATGAAGTATGGAAAATATCGTTTGTTCCTTTCATTAATATGATCAATACATTCAACCATAATCAATTTGAATCGATCCTCACTGTTCAAACACCTAACAGTGGTGAAAACATTTTGACAAAAAATGAAATCCAAGTTATTTTATTTTGCATTAAGTAGAGGACATGAAACAGTAAACAAGAAAATTGAACATGTTTAGATGAATGGAAAATCTTGAAATTAACTGAAATGAAATAACACACTAATTGTATACTACGTATCTATGAGAATTATCAATGATATGGGAAATTCAATATTCATTTTGGCACTAACTACATCTCATCATTAACACCTGGAGAAATTTCAAAAATTAATCAAAGGCTCCTACCAAAAAAAGTTTTAAAAATCCGATTTTAGTCGAGAATCAAGTCTTTTAACAATTTCAATTAAGTATTACGAGCGTTTTTTTAAATGTTTTTAAATTTTCGCCTCTTTTATGATGCGGAAAAATACTCATTTCAACTCGTCGCCTCGGATTCGCTGAAAAACTACAGTAGTCGATTTAATTAATTTTGCTAGAATTCTGGGCACCAAAAAATACATATATATTAATTCAGCGCTTTCTGATGAGTGATGGATTGCAACACACTTGCCAGACGTAAGGCCATATCATGTAAAAATACTTGAACTCAACTTTAAAAAAGGTGACGAGCGTAGCACTACAGTTTCCATTAAATAACATTAGCTAAAAATCTTAAGCATCCGATTTTGTGTGCCTAAGCAGAAATATAAGCATAAGCAATTAAGTAAGCTTTGTTCTATGATATGGGTCGAATTTTGTGGAAGTTGAACTCCCTTCGTTTTCAAGAATAGCAAATAATTTTAAATCAATCTAAAAATGGCAAGTAACATATCGAAGTACTCTTATTGACGAGCTAGAAATTTCTATCCTAATACAAATCAACTCTTGACACTCATTGTTAAAATTTCCTGAAATTTTATTGATTTTTTGCTCAATTTTCACGTCAATTCGCTCTTTCGAACATTAGTTTCAACATTTTTTGATGGGGCAGGCTCATCCCTTTACTTGTCTGATTTATAAATTTTCGGAACCAAAACCGACTATATTATAATTATCAATTTATCATATATAATTATAGTCGATATAAAAGCAGTGAAATTCGGAGAATATGCGAGAATACTCTCGCGAAAAGATTATGCACGCGTTTATATGCGCATCACTAAATTGGGTATACCGAGATCACGTGATCAAGAGTTACGGATTACAAATCACGGATCCTGTGAAGAAGATGATCCGAATTGTTGGGACCTCGGTACGTAGGTACCTTGTCGATTAATCGGCTGTTGGTAATCAGTTTTTTCATTTCTAGGTAATGCTATTTACTGGTGGCTCTGTCGTCATTCCCAATGATGATGAAAACTTAGTTCCATCTAATTCGGATCCGTTCATTTTGGAATATGTATTGAACAATTCTCAGTCAGATCACAAAACGAGTGATTGCAAAACACCAGTTACAATTGATTTTTCTGGTAAATGAAACCGGGTTGGCATTTAAGCAGATATCATTATTTGAAAATGATTGTCTTTGCACTAATCCTTGTAATGTGTATCGCCTTCATCGATTCAAATATGTATTGTGAATAATTTTATAAACAACGAAAAACATTCCATTCGACAATTCAATTAAAAAAAACAATCAACGCGAATGACATTATAACAAAAGATCTGGTTCGTACCTGCGAACAAATTAATTAATTTTCTACTTTTTATTTTTTAGCATGTGACGCTTTTTCGTCGATTCGTATGTGTTATATTTCGATGCATAAATGTCTTGGACAGTTTTGAATTTTCGATTCTCGTGCAAAAAACTTGACTTCTTTCAATTTGTCGTAAAAGCGCGTATCGTTTTTTAATTAGTTGAATAATTTGCAATTCTCGGAATATGGTAATCTCAACATGACTCGAATTGTCCGCTTAGTTATCGTGGTTCCCATTAGTGATGTATTACCAAACAGGTCTTTGAAGCACTGCCACAGGCGAGAAAATATCGAAAAGCAGCATTTTTCTGAGACTGCTGGGTTTTGAAAAAATCAAAAATTGCTCACACATCCATCCAATATTTACCTAAAAGTTGAACACAAAGCCCTCAACATCCTTTATTTTTTGCCAAAAAACTTAGAGAAATGCCCTTTTCATGATTGCAAATTCGCATTTTCTTCTAAATTTTTTTCTCACTTCGCTCGGATAATCTTATACCTATTGCTTGCTTCATTTTTGAGAATTAAGATTTGAAAAAAAAAAAAAAAAAAAAAAAAAAAACAGTTTACGCGCTACATACTTCTTAAAAAAATTTAATGTCCCGTCCCACTATTCAGAAAAATTTTGAACCCTCTCCATGAAAAACTCCTGTTTAGCAGTGTGGGTCTGGATACGCCGCGCCGCTTCGTATATCTGTTATACAATATGTAATTGGATTGGCTGGTATAAATATTATTTTGCGTTTTTCATTTGTGTTCGCAATTTTCAGGTTTCTTTTTTTTCAAAATTCCATCGAAATTTTATGCGTGTGTGTTTTGGAGGAGGGGAGGGGGAGGGGTAGTAATAATTATTTTATTAGACGGGAAAACAAATTCTGTCTTGAGCGGCAAAAATCCTTAATACTGCACCGCATCCTATGCATCAAGAACATGGTCATAGCGAACAATAGGAGGGGGAGGGGGCTAAACTGAGCATTTTTTTCGGAATGACAAGCTTATTTTCTTCTATAGATTTTCAATTTTTGGTCATTTTTTCATCCATTTTTGAAAAAACGAATAAATTGTTATAGCCAGGAATGTTCACAGGAGCAAGGGGTTGGCAAATATTTTCCTAGTCGCATAAATGAAGCGAATAATATAAATAGAGTAGCCGGGGGTGGAAAGACACACACACACACCTCCTCCTCCAATATCTCTCCTTTGCTCAGCCCCTGATTAAGAAACGCGAAAAAAGCACGAATTTTACTTATGTCCCTCGAAAATACAAAAAAAATACTAATTTTGTACGAAACTCCCTGAAATTTTACATTTCTGTTTGTAAATTGTTGTAATTGGAGAACTTATCATTTGAATTTTCAATTTTTTTAAGAAACAAGTTATCACGAACATGTAATTTTAAATTTCTCGTTTGGCATTCTTAATAAGATTTTCGTCCTCGCTTCGATCAGCAATCACTAGCTCCTCATCCACCAGTCAATCACGGGAAATAGCGAGAATCTTCATTTTTCAATTCCTGTGGGAGCCGTGGCTATAGAGCATAGCAGAAGTGTCGCAGGGTTTTTCAGTTTGTTAAACCACTTTTAATGATAACTTGTGATAACAATTTTTTAATTACCTACGTAAATGGCTACTTGAATGGATCGCTAGCTGGTACTTACAATTGAGTGAAATGACAAAAATATGTCATTTACCAATCATACTGATGTTTTTTATTCATTGGTAATTGATAAATGATTCGCGCCCGAGTTTCAACGTTGAGAATCGTTAGATTCGTAAATTGAACTGACGATTCGAGTTGTGTAGGACGGATAATAAATGCGCTATGTCAATTACAAAATAATGCGGATCTCTCGACACATATTTCCTTAAATATGTATTCGATTCGTTTGTAATATTTTTTTACGCGTTTGGTAAATTTCATGTATTTTTACACTGATTTCTGAACTTGTATTTTCATTTTAGCATGCCTACTATGTAGTTTTCTTTTTTCGTTTTATGCGCTCGCAGATACGTTTGAAACTGAAACTGAACACGAAAGAAATTTGGTCATTCAAAATAATGGCGCGCTAAAAGAAACCGCAGAGAACGCCGTGAAAAAAAAGGACATCGATCATCAGAAAGATGTTGGTATTTTTTTTTTTTTTGGTTTCACTTTCATTTTCACGAATGAAATATTGCTAGAGCGTAAAGAAGGAAGAAGGGAAAAGAGAACCTTAGAGTAAAACGTAACTTATTCAAAAGCACAACTAACGATCGAATTGAAATTTTTCAGATGAAACATTCTTGTAAATTATGTTTAGAAAAATTTGGCTCGCTGAAAGATTATAAAAAACATCTGTCTAGTCACAGTGATCATAAAATGCACGAATGTAAATTGTGCGGCGTATCGTTCAACAAAATGGTACGTATGCGCTGCGAAACGAAGGTTTCGAAATTGCTAGTTCGTGATTGCTGTTGTTTATAATTCCAGAATAATCTAGTATTACATCAAGTCACTCATTCTAATGACACAAAATGTCCCTTGTCGAATTGTCAAAAAAAGTTTAATCGCAAGGCTAGTCTGAAGGCTCATGTGAAACTCCACGAAGAAGATGAATCTCTAACGTGTCCAGAATGTGGAGAAGAATTTCGTAATCAGGTAACGTTAATCTATGGTTTCGCCATTCAATGATTTAACGCTTATTGGCTATGTTAAATCTCATAAATGCAACGTCGTATTCGTGAAGCGTTGAGCATTGTTTCAATTTCAGCTGTATTTGGAGTTACATTTTAAGTATCAATCGCAGTGTCGAATTTCAAGTTTTGAATTAACCAATAGCTCGAATCAGAGTAAAATATTTCTCTGTAAGTTGTGCGATCGAAATTTCGAACGAATCGAAGCTTTCAACGATCACAAGAAAGAACACGAGAAGGTAACGATAAATGTTAATTTTTTTACGATTTGCTGGAGAAGCTTTTAGCAAACGCGCGTATTTTTAAAAACGCAGCTCAAGAAAGCTTTAGCTACCAAGTCGCACAAGAAGAAAACTGTAGCAACTGTGCCAAGTTCGAAAATAAACCGTTGTAAAATGTGCCCGAAATGGTTCTTGAAGCCTAGTCAGCTGGTTCGTCATATGCGTATACATACCGGAGAACGTCCTTTTGTGGTTTGTACTACATGCTGATTACACGAACGTTTCACGTCGTCCCATCCGCTACGTACGATAGTGGTCGGATACTTGTAGTCTTGTACTAATCGTTGTCGATTGAAATAATGTCTCTTTGTTTTCGGCGCTCAGTGTAATGTTTGCAACAAAGCTTTCAATCAAGCGAATTCTTTGAAGATACATATGCTCAAGCATACCGGAGACCGACCTTTTCAGTGTCCTTTTTGCGGTACTAGTTTCAGTCAAAGAGGTACGCCTGCTGCGAGTAGTTCGCAAACATTGCGATACGAAATACTTTTCGCACGATTGATTCTATTCAGTTAAAATTTTTTGCTACACTGTTCGTAGGGAACCTCCGCCAGCATATCAACAGAGTGCATTCCATTCCTAGGAAAGAAGAAAAGGTTTACAAATGTTCAGAGTGCCCTTGCATTTTTAAAAAGATGTGCAGTCTTAATGCGCATAAAAATCGCGTTCATCAACAACTCTACGTGAGCACATCGAACAAATTTTTGCTTTTACTTTTATTTTTGTTAGGTACGTCGATTCATTTTGCTTTTTTTTTTTCTATAGAACGGGCCTTTGCTTGCAACCAAATTCAAATCAAACGAATCGAAGCCCATAATCGACCTGACTAAGGAAAATGCGATTATTATCGAAAACGGGGCCGATGGTATTTATACTAATCGCATTTGTGATTCGTATTATTGTGTTTTGTTTTTCATTTTTTCTGACGCGAGCGAATTTCATTTCGTAGACGTCAACGACGAAGATATGAGTGTCCTACTCGATAAAGATTCCGATATAAATACAATCAGCATAAATTTTGACAGCGGCAACGGCGCTATTTGGTAAGTGTACTTGTGATATTAACGAATGGAAATGAAACGCAAAAACTGTACAAACAACGACATGGAAAGCCTATACGTTGAATTATTTGGGTTCGGATTTTGTTGACTCGCGGGAGAGTGGTTTTTGATGAATATTCCGCAATTCAAGAGACACATACCGTATAAAATATATACTGTAGATCCAGCAGGTGTTCACATTATTTTATGCATATAAAGTACCAATAAAGCGAATGCACGGAGGGAGGGCGGGTGGTAATTCATACTATAGCCCGTTCTAATCGAGAAAGGACTAAATATGCTCAATTGTGACGAATTCGCAGCAACCAGAAGGTGTTCGTCAAGAAGAAAGGAACTACTCGTTACTACAGATGTTCACATTGTCCTAAAGAGAACGCTAAATTGAGGGAAATTATTCGACATTTGAAATTCAGCATTTTGGGAAAACCGTTCAGAGTAAGTATAGCCTCGGTATTTTTTGTTTAAAAAGTAATTTCTCAACAACATTTTCATTTTTTCCTTACGTGTATTATAAACTCGCGTTTTCTTTTCAACCCAAAAAGTTCTTCTGTATATCACACATTAGGGTGGAGTAAAAAAAAAAAATCCCCTAGCTAAAAGGGATAGCGGGATCGAGCTATGGATCCTCGAGGTAGGGTCATTTTCGAAAAACACGTAGTTTGTCGTCATTTATACCCATTAAAAATGATGTACGACCCCGGTTACAGGACTAAAAAGATGTGAATTGAGATTCTGCATGTACGTAGCGCATTTTTGGATCAATCTGAGACCACTTTTGGCCCTCTACCTGGGCGTTGAAAAGTTACAGATCGAAAAAATCGAATTTATTTATTTTTCAAAAAAATACAGTTGTTAAGGGCGTATTACCTAAAATACGCGCCCAAAAATTTTTTTTAGCTCAGAAGCGCATTTAGGTCGAATTAGTAGGACAGTTTCGAATAGCAGTGCTGTCGATCTCATTATTTAATAAAAGTTGAAAATATTTGTATGGCAAAATTTCACAATTCAGTATCTTAAAATTATTTTCCAAGGTGGCAACACTGAAATCTCGATTTTTGCGATCTGTAATTGTTCACCCCCCCTCCCCCCCCCGATAGCGGCCCAAAAATGGTCTAGGATTGAATCGAAAATGCGCTACGTAGACGCAGAATCTCAAATCACATCTTTCACCACCACCAGCCCCCCCCCATCTTTGAGCTTGGAACACAAAATTTTGTATGGTGGGTTGTCAACTCAAAGTCGACTACCTTCGTGAGTAAAGTTAAAATCCGCACTATATTTTTTTTCATTCCACTCTATTATATTATACATACATGTAGTTAATATGTACTGTGTATTAGGTACGGTGGTCCGATTTTGAAAAATTTTTGAATTTTTTCGAAAGCGAGACGGAATTTTGTTGATTTTGGTCTAAAACTGAGATCCAGAAAATTTGAGCTGAATAAAATAATACTAACCCGTACCCCAAAGCTCAAGTACTGAAGTAAGTTGTAGGGTTGGCGGGAGCTGCAGTATCCTCAAAATGATACAGGAATAACAAAATTGTGCTTTTTAATTCCGCCCTCAGGACCCCCATGCAGCTATATATTCATTAGATGTCTCTAAGTATGCTCCTGGAATAGTTTTGTATGATTTTTAACGCAAAGCCAAAGGTACTGTGTCGGAGAACATTCGCTTTATGTTGTAGGAATTGTACCTCCTTCATTCCGTTTGGTTCTTATTGGATTACTGTAATTCGAGCATACATTCAGCATAGACAGAAATACAGAGTCCAGTGGGCTTAAACCCTCCAAAATATTGAGCTAGCTCCCCCCTCGATATTTTCGAGAAAAGTTTTTTCGACTAAAAATAGTGAAATCTTATGTTTTGGTCATCAGGAATACCGTTAAATGCACTCTCTCAGACTTTTCACGATTTTTTTTCTTTTTTTTTAAATAAAAATGGAGGGTTTTAAGCCCCTCCATAAGCTCTGATCTACCTCCACCTATGACATTCAGGATTTAAGGTTCAAACCCTCGTTTCGGTTGTAATTTGGTCAAATTTGATTTTTTTCATTTTTATCACAGTATTGTATCATGTTGAAGTTGAACTCCATTAGAACAAAAAGCGTTTGAGGCGCTGGATAATATTATTTGTTTGCACCAAAATTTTCGAGTTATTAGCTTTAGACCGAAACGAACAAATTTCTGCTGTGCTTTTGAAAAAACTGAATAATTTTTCAAAATTGAGTATCCTACTGTGCATAGAAACAAAATTTGTGGATCCGCCCACGCCCGGTGCGGGTATGTAACATAAATTACGTTCGAACATTTGTAGTGTTTGCGGTATGGGTGACATTCGACTTATTCGCATTAAATAGTCAGTTTCCACATTTTTATGCGTGTACATGCTGGTTTCAGTGCAACCATTGCTCGAAGACCTTCTCGCAACGTTTAACGTTTCTGACACATTTAACGTTGCATGCAACCGCAAAAACTTTCACGTGTGGAGTATGTGATCGTAATTTTCCAAATCCTATCGAAATGAAAATTCATTCCAAGTAAGTGTGGCATTAGAACTTCTGAACTGTAGATACGTATTAGAAATCGGAGTATACTCGCCGGTTATTGCCGGTTATTGATGTGTAGATTTTCATTCACACGCACATGTTTCGAGGTAGAAATCCGCTGAGATTATATTGAACCGTGATGTGGGGTATGAGGGTATTTTAACGAACTTACGTTCATTGGCGGAGTTTGATGGTTTGGTTTGGCGGGGCTACAGTTGGGCTATTCAATTTTAGGTTTTTTTCTTTCGAAATTTGAAGGGACGGTATAGAGAAAAACACGTCAAATGAACGTGGTAAACATTTGGGATCTCCAACCTGATCCTTACCTCTCCCCTTTTTGGTTTAAAATTTCAAAGTTTACGTAGAATTTGAAAAAAAAATTTATCGACTTATGTAAATTTTGAAATTTTAAACCGAAATGGGGTGGGTAAGGGTCAAGTTAGGGACCCGAAATTTTTACCACGTTCACCGAAAATTGAAACACCCTGGGGTTTCACCTCCAACGTGGAGAAGTAAAGCTTTGGAAAAAATGTTTATATTTATACTCGAGCAAGTTGAGATTATTTTCTCATGCTGGGAGAGTTGGTGGTCAGAAGTTTAATTTCGCTTGGGAGTGCAAAATTAAAAAAAAAAAAAAAATTCAACTTAATAACGGTGCATTTCTAGAATTTCCAGCATCAGTTTTGTAGATTTTATAAGAAAAAAAAAAAACAAGATAAATTACAGTCATTTCTAAATTTTACTAAAATTCCAATATTTCCGTAAATTTTTACGATATTTGAAATATTTTCTCAAAATTTAAACAGGGTTCAAAAGATTACCGACCGTTCGTATGAAATTCAGCTTGCACAAAAAAAGTTTCTCCTGCCCCCCTCCCATCCGTCGCTCTCTCCTACATCAGCCTAAGCTTGTACGTTGTTGGTGGGAAACTTCCCATATTTCGACTCTTTCTACACTACTTACGCGTAGGTTGTAAAAACTACTGAAACGATGCGTTTAATTTTGTAAACCATACATTGCAATTAGTTAGACTTGTACTTGAATTTTCACACGCGTTAGTTGGACTTCGGACAGGTCTAAATTTTGAACAACCTTTGGATCGAATAAACTGGTTCACGAGTCGTATACTGGACAAAATAAAGAACAACATATATGTGTACAATGTACCATGTTAGCAATAGCCAATTGCAAGTACGAGTGCAACTATCCGCGTGTTGATGAAAAATCCTATACGTGTACATCCAAGCAGACAGGCACCATGCTGTCGCTTTTAGTTTTCGACATACCGCTGTTTTTCAGACTTCAGGTCGAAATTATCGCATCTAGAAATTATTAGCGATCATTGTAAAGGCAACCCTGCTCTATCGTCCCCCGTTTTCCTCACTTTCCTAACTATCTCCGATCGCCTGTAATATCGAGTTTGATGCAGTAAAAATAAATCCCGGGACCATGTTGTCGGTTGAAAAAAGCTTTCAATTTTTTTGTTCGAAAAATTGAGGCATGCATCTTCACTACTGCTCAAATGGTTAAAAATCATATCAGTGACGATATGAAGTACTGAAATAATGAAAGTTTACCTACCTGTTTTTCATGGGATTTTTCCATATTTTATATTCTCTAAACTTCAAACGGGTTCTTCTCAAACTTGGATTTTGTTCAAGTCTTGTTTTCAAAATGTTCTGAAAAAGTGAATTTTCCAGCTAGAGACTCCCGCCATGGCTCATTTTAGAGATAATTCTATCTAGTTTCTCTGATCTGAAAATGCACTTAACATCATACCGACAACAATATTCCTTTATCCTTGAACGTAAAACGTACACACACACACACACACACACACACACACACATACATACATACATACATACATACATACATACATACAAATGAGCTTGCTGTAGGGTTGCGTGGAAAAAGGAACATACAAGTAACTCGAACTTTAACCAAACTTACGGAGGTTGATGACTTTGAGTTGAAAACTGACTGTACAAAATTTTGTGTCCCTAGCTCGCAGAGGGACAGAGCTATGGGTCCTCGGAGTAGGATCATTTTTAAAATACAACGTAGTTTTTCGTCCTTTACACACTCCAAAAATGATGTAGGAACCTCCGTCACACAGCTGAAAAGATACGAAATTGAGCTTCTGCGTCTACCTGGCGCATTTCCATTTCGATTCGAGGTCACTTTCGGCCTCTACCCAGGAGGCTGATGAGTTACACATCGCGAAAATCGAAATCATAAAAAATGCAATTAAAGAGGCTGTTACCTTAAATACGGTACGCAAATTTTTTTCAGCTCAGAGAAATGGATTTGGGCTGAATTAGTTGCATAGTTTTGCATAGCAGTGCTGCCAACTTGGAAAATAATTTTATAACCCTGAATTTTAAAACTGTATTTTTTTTTTGAAAAATAAAAAATCTCAATTTTTGCGACCTATAACTTTCCAACCCGCGGGTAAAAGGCCTAAAATGGTCTCGGATTGAACCGAAAATGCACTAGGTAGACGCAGAATCTCAAATCGCATCTTTTTAGCTCTTTAACAGGAGTCCTGCGCCATTTTTAAAGGGTGTAAATGACGAAAAACTTCGTTTGTTTTTTATAAATGATCCTACGTTAAGGGATCCATAGATCCGCTCTTTTGAGCTGGTGACACAACATTTTTCATGGTGAGTATTCAACTCAAAGTCAGAAAGTCAGTCATCTTCGCGAGTTCGATCAAAATCTAAGTATTTTTTTTTTTTTTTTTTTCACTGTATCCTATGGTGCAGCGCTCTATACGCTAGTGCAAGCAGAATTTTTGCTTTGAGGTCGTTTTTCATGCGTGTTGAAAGTATGTACAACGCGACGTTTTAAAGATTTGAAAAAAGCCGATGTTATCAAATGATTTATGCGGATATTTCTATCTGTTTTTGTAATTGCTCTAAATGTAAGAGTACGAAAGTTTGTAAACTATGAATTAAAAAATAATCCACGCGTCGAATTCGATCGCAGGAGTAGGAAAAAGCTGATCAAAACGTTTTGAGACCTTGGCGATTGTGGCCAAAAAGTAAAATATCCTCAAAACTTTAGCGAAAGATTTAAACGATGTACTCAAAAAGTGTAGGTTACACTTTCATCACACACACGCACACGCACACGCACGCACACGCACGCTTCGTACTGGCATATGGGTACTTTTGACACAACTTGCACACGCTGTGTAAGAGAGAGGTCTCGAGTGAATACTTATTTTTCTAGTTAAAACTGTATTTTCCCGAGATTTTATTATGAAATTACGTAACTACTATTATCGGGTAGCTTCGTTCGAGCTTTATATGCCAAAAAAAGCGTGAAGAGTGAAGTTTGCACTAGGATTTGTCCGACGCTAGATGAAGATGGCGTGTATGTAGCGAAGTACGAGTAGTATACGTATTTGCGGACTGTTTAGGAAGTAGTGCAGAGTAGTCTAGGCTGATCTGAACTCGAAATAACTACGAATAGCGTATCAGTTGGCTGTATTTTCTTCAACGATATAAAATAAGGAAGTGGTTAAAAAAGACGACCGCGGCGACCCTTACTTCGCATAATACGTACATTTACTTTTTGTAGACCTACGCCTTATGTGTACGCCATTTTGAGCGCATTCATAACTCCTCTTCAATATGATTGCTCGACATTTTACATTGCATTGCATTGCATTGCATCACTTCATTGATAATCTTCGCTTCGTCTCATTTTCAGTACGCGCATTTTTTTTCTCTTGTAAAACTTCGCCAAGAGAGATAGCGGATGTATTGAAAATTAGACAAAACGAAAGCCCGCCAGCGAGGTGCGGTGGTTTTAACTGCGCTGTTTTTCCCGCAGATTGCATGGCGGTAGTACGCAGCGATCGCTGGTTGCCAAACGTTTCGGAGATACGTCGAATCCGGAAAAGCAGGTAAATAACCGGCCGTGTACCGCGAACGATGTGCCGTCGATTAACGATTCAGACTTAACAGCCGATACCGTCTCCGACGATGCGAAAAAAGCGCGCCCTTCGTCAGGTAGTACCGGTTTTTCGGTTTGCTCGATTTTTTGAGTGATTGCACGAGGCAAATGATTAAAATTACGACTGCGTCGCAGGAATCGAATTACGCGACACTGCAAATCTTATTCTACCTCCATACGATTGTAAACTTTGCCTAGTCAGTTTCGAAAGTTACGCAAAATTAAAGCAACACCTGCACGGCGTTCACGATGCTGTTCTTTGCCGAAATTGCTGTCTGTAAGTACACGGAGTCGCATTTCTTCTACTCGTAGTTAGCGTATTGCTTCGTATTCACTTAGGTACTTCAAATGGGTTTATGTTTTGCGGTTGCGTGCGCTGCAACCGCAATCTGTGGTAAGTATCTGAAAAGCGTAAATATGTACCTATATAGAGAGAGGCCTTGTGAGGAAGGAGGCGAGGTTTCAGGGTCTAAGCCCTGCGTTAGGTCGAAAAGCTTGAATTTATTTTTAAACTTTTAAAAATGCACCGTTTAATCGTTACAGAAGCGCGTTTTTTTCCATAATTTCGCCCCAACTTTGCGCGCACATACCATTTAATTCGTGCTTACAAATTCGGGCCAAAAAAAAGTAAACGACAAAAAATAGCGGTACACAAAAAAAATGTAAACTCCCTCCATTGAGACATTCCTGGCTACGCCAATACCTGGGTACGCATACGCTAATGCGTAATTCGAGGCGATAAAAGACGATATCTAAGCATCTACATAGGTAGGTCGCTACTAGCTAGGTACTTACTTATCTAGGTAGCTAAGTAAATATTCACGTCAAAATAACACGTACCCGCCGTAATAGCGAAACATTTTCTTTCGTAATTTTTGCTGCGCACGCATCTCCTTCGCAACTTTAAATCGGTAGGTACTCGGCGCAAATAAGTAATAATGTGAGAAATTAAGACGATATCGGCCCGTTGGTGAGTAAATTGCAAACGATAAATACGATTGAGAAATTTATGTACGTGTATGTACGCTGAGATTGCTGACTATGTGCGTATCATGTACTTCCGGGTGGATTGTAAAAAAAAAAAAAAAACATACCTTCGATTTGGACCGAACTCCCGCCGTAGGTAGTTGACTTTGAGTTAAAAATCCACTGCACAAAATTTTGTCACCCTCGCTCAAGGGAAGCGGTTGGAGCTGCCGTAGCTCCTCAAAGTGGGGTAATTTTTGGAAAAAAAAAAACACAGTTTTTCGTCATTTTTATCTCCTCACGGTGGTGTAGGACCTCGGTCATAGAGCTGAAAAAGTGCGATTTCCGTTTCTGCGTTTCCCTACACCGTACTGGCCTCTCGATCCGATACCACTTATATAATCACCTATGTACCAGGGGTTTGAAAGGTTGTAGAACGTGAAAAAAGGCGTTCTTTATTTTTCAAAAAAATGCAAAAAAACGTCTTTTCGCCTAAACAATAGGTTGAACAAATTTTTTTAGCCTAGGAAAGTGAATTCCAATCGAAATAGCTCAAAAATTATTACCATCCGCAACCAAACTTCGATCGCCTGAGTTGGGTATCTGTCAAATTGTAATCAGGCACTTAGCGTGGGGGGGGGAGGGGTAGAGTGTCTACCCTCCCAAATGTTTTTTCCAGTCAACAAAGTTGGCAAATTTATCAAAATTTCACGAATCATTTCAAGCGATAGGTATTTTTATTTTACGAGTGTTTTTAGTATTTACTCAAAAACTTAAAAAAAAAAAAAAAAAAACAAAAACAAAAACCAAAAACCAAAAACCAAAAAACTCGATAATTTTTTGCTCAACAGTTCTTGTCTAATGCGCCTAAAAGTTCAGAATTTTCTGTTTCTTATCGATCTTGTTACATCTGAATTGTTTTCGAGATTTTTCGAGGGTAAATATCCTCTCAACTTTTTTTTATTAATTTTGTAATTTAAAAGCTAACGTTGAAATCCATATTTTTGTTGAATGAAACTTTGAAAAAGCGTTCCTGCGGAATATACTTCCTAGTACCTACCTCTAACGTAAGCACTAAAAAAGTTCTTACTTTTTTCAAATTTCTACGCTCGCTCGGCTCGGTTATTTCTAAATTACCCTTCATATTTTCAAGCTATTGTGCGAAAAATTGAAGTCAGCTCGTGTCAGATCACATAGAATACAAAATTTAGCGCGATGAGATGCTGTAATTTTTTTTTTCAAAATTTGGTAGGAGAGAAATATTTGTCGGTATTTTCAACTCTGTAACCCCTCCTCACCCCTCCTTCCACAAACAAGAAACCACGCTTCGTCGCTGATCGCCATCGCTCGATGATTTGTCTATTACTTTTTGCGCAGCCAAATTTCAAAAAACGATAAGTGGGAGAGACTCGCCATCGCCGCAACTCGTCAAATAGAAGAAATACACGATCGAACGTGTCCGAAGTGCGGTAAAAAGTTCCGTACAAGAGATCGAAGGGACTTGCATTTCGAGTCGCACTTCAAAGATTTGGAAAACGAAGTTGAATGTCAACTTTGTGGCAAAATGATCAGAGCGGACGTTTCTAGCCGTAAACGAACGAAAATCATTCAAGAATATCATCGTACCGTTTCTCTTCCCATTCCAAAAGTAAGTCGATAGATGTTAGATACGGTGTTACGTTCTCCGTGTGATGATGCGATCGAAAATTGACGGATGTAGGCACTCGTTGTACCCATATTAATGGAGAATTTTTCGAGCTTTCCGACCTCGCTACCACGTGTAGTAGCATAAATACCCAAATGTAGCTATTGCTATATGCAAGTATAGCCAAGTACATACTTTGGGGAAGCTTTTTTTCTTTTACCAAACAGTTAGTTGAATTGACGCGAATAATATCGTTACTCGACAGAATACGTCAGCATCGAAGAACAATGCCGATGCTAATCTCGGACTTGTCGTTGGTGACAGCGATGGCGATAAAGATGATGATGACGACAATGATGGCTGTGATGATGATGATGATGATGATGATGATGATAACGATAACGACAATGGTAATGATAATAATGATGATGATGATGATGATGATGATGAAGACGACAACGACGACGGTGACGATGGTAGAGGTAATGGGAACGGTTGCGTTGTCGACAACGATAATTGTGACGATAACGTGGACGGAAGTTTGCAGATACCGAACGTCGAATTAGCCAATGTTAGCGTAAGCAGTCGTTTCGGTGATGGTGAGTTTTCGGTTGATTGAAATAATCGATAGTGAGGTTATATTTCGCGTTGCGACTGTGATAAATAAAACCTACCATTTACGCGTTTCAGATTCCGCCGTCACTATTTACGTTCCTTGCAATACTGCTGATTCTACAGAAGCTTCTGTAAGTATCAAACGGAACGCCAACATTGACATTACAAACGACGGTGATTTTTCGATAACCAATTCTGATCAAGTGTTTACCGCAGCCGTGGACGCTTCAATTAATCATACTGACGACGGTTTCAGTGTAGACGAGACGTCGTTATTCAACGAATCACGAATCAGCGTTGTTAGTATACAATGGTCATCCTTCGCATACACTCGTACCTACCTATTTTCGTCGTGTAATAATTTTTGCGCTTTTTTTTGTTTCTTTTTGTTTTTTGTTTTTTTTTTTCCTCTCTATGTGTCACCATTTGCGTAGAATGAAAATATTGAAAATTCTATCGACTTGACCAGCAATCAATTGAAAACGGGACTCTTGTCGCTGGATTCTATAGAAGACAATTTATTCGAATTTCAAGTAAGACTTTACTGGTACATTTTCGGTAGTAACGTTGTGCGCTGAATTACGTACCGATGTTCGTGCGTGTTCCACGCGCCTATTTTATCCATGTACTGATTGATGGCCGGTTGATTTGTTTATGGTTCGTTTGTGGTTCGTTTACTGGCTCGCTCACCGCACTGTTCTCTTCATTCGTGTTCTCCGATACGATATAGCCGAATGTGATACCAGTTGAAATAGGCCACGAAGACGTCACCGTGACGTCGGATGACCTTTTGACTAGCGCAGGCGCTGTGATTTACAAGTAAGTACTACGTAGCTTACATAAATATACGTAGACCGATGCGTGTTGCTAGTTGCCAGGTTGTTACGCTTTTTGTAAGTTATGTTATGTTATGTTATGTTACGTTACGTAACGTTACATAACTGCAGTTAGTCGTACGATAACTATGAATACGTATTAATTGATAGTCGTTGGTTGTGTAGTAGGGCGTTTCAATTTTAGTTTTTTTTCGAAAGTTGCACGGGGTAGTGAAACAAGTAGTGAAATGACGTCAAATAAACGCGGTAAAAATTTGGGGTACTTAACTTGACCCCTAACTCACTCCCTTCTGATTTGAAACTTCAAAATTTACATGAAAAATGAAAAAAAAAAAAAATAAAAATTTTTTCTTTTTTCGATTTTTTTGGTGCCAACGTGTCATAGTAGAGCACACGAGACCAAAAGAAAACTTTTCGCGCAATTTTTTTGCTACTCAGGAGCCTCAAAACCGTGTCTGAAAATGAAGAAAATCGAAAATTTCGAATTTTTTTAAAGTGAAAAAGCAAAAAAGTACTGCCCTTATTTATTAGTATGTCGTAAAAAATGAAAAAATTTGGTATTTGCACTTCATTACGTGGAAAAATTTTTTAATAATTTATTTTTTTCATCATCAAACAGAATTTTTAAATCACTAAAAAACAAAAAAAAATCGTGAAAAGAAATTTTTTTTCGCCATTTCTATGTAAATTTTGAAAATTTAAATCAAACGGGAGTAGGGTAAGGGTCAAGTTGAAGACCACAAATTTTTACCACGTTCATTTGACGCCACTTCGCAAGTCCTTTTTCATACGCCCTCGCAACTTTCGAAAAAAAAAAAAAACAAAATTGAAACGCCCTATTATGTAGCCTGCATAAAGTACACCGGCCGGCCGGCTGCAGCGTCGTCGTTCAACAATAAGAAACAATTTCGTTTAAGACGTATTTTGAATCACCGAAAAAGACGATACGTCGCTTAACACATGAAAACCGTTTTAAAAGTTTTTTGTCGCGCATCCCTTTGGTGCTCCGAAACGGACATAGACCAATTGCGCATCAAGGTCATTTATTTGTAGCTCAATTGCGCGCCGCTTTTCAAATTGTGTTGTGAAGTTTCTGCAAGCGGTGGTTCTGAAAATATTCACCTAGATCCAACCGGATTTACGGAAGTACTTCGACCGAGTGACGTAGCTACCGGATTCACAGAATTGATTGCGACTGCTCCCTTTGAAGAATGTCTCACGTACGCTGATTACTTTCTCCAGATGGATAATGGAGAAGATTCATCGAGTATTGCAGCATTCCCTCTTCCCTCTCGAATGTGGGATGAAATTCTATCCATTGAAAAAGAACGACCACAAATGCTGCTGCGGAGTCATTTCATAGTGATTTCAATGTTAATTTCTATGCAGCTCATCCGAATATCTGGTTGGTCACAGAGGTACTGCAGGAGATATAATGAGAAAGCATCGTGAAGATCAGCGAAGCATCTAGTTCGGATGCACTATCACCATGTATCAATGACAAACTTGCGAAAATCATCGAATTATGGCAAGAATACAGTGAAAGACGAATGACGATATTGCATTACCTATATTAAGCGAGTCGGATATCTGAATCAAACCTATCCCTCTATTTTCAAAACAAACCGAGATTCCGGTTACGTTACTACCACTTATGTTATTTTGAGTTGTGTTGCTTCGTCGTATTGCCATTTTTATATTTCTAGTTGCGTTACTTCGTTATTTGGTTTTGACACGTTTTGATTATATATTTTGACTGGCGCGATTTGGATACCACTGCTTTTTTTTTTTTTTAATTTTTCTCCTTTTTTGGCAAATCTATGCGCGCAATATCGAGCTACAATCAGGTAGGTAATCGGCGGAACGCAATTAGGATTTGCCACTCGAAAGTAACTGATGGATAAAATTGGCCTTATTACGACAATAGGCATCAAAAACATCATCGTACCCTTGTTGTAATTTTAATCATTATGTCTCTTTAGATATCAGGTTGCGGAAATAACTTAAGCTAAAATATAGATGTCATTTTTGACATCATGTTGTGAAAATTTTGTTGTTTGGTACAAGTTAAAAAATTTTCATATGAGCAAGTTGCTAAAAAATTTTTTTTGTAATTTATTTTTTATAAGTCAAATGTATACGTAAGAAGATAAAAATCAAAAGAAAAATTGAAAATCAGTCCTTCAGAACTCGTGTGACAATTTTTTTGAAGTCGAATTTTCTCGTCGCGTTGAAAAAACGGAGGCGTGGGTAATTTATAGCGCGGTGACATCGCACCCTGAATTTCACGTTTCATTTCACGTTTCATAACACGCGGCGCACAATGGTCCACCAGCAAGTGCGAGTTTTTGCTGGACAAAAATCAGAAAAATCGATGCTCGAAAATGGTCAAAACTAATGGTAGACATCCCAAATAGTTCATATCAAGTTTGGTTTTGTGGCAAGAACGCGTTTAACGCGACGCTTGGTATACAGAAGAACTGGTGCATGTACATTCGTTTTCCTGCCTGGAGATATGAAAAATGTACCGTGTGTCGGCGAATAAAGTTTCTTAAAGGTATACGGATTTTAATTTTGATTTTTTTTTTTTTTTTTTTTTTCAAATTTTTGAATTGGCCGACCGATTATTCTGAGCGTTTGGTAAATACGGTTCATTTGATTCATTTAGCTTGTTTTGGTAAATGGATTCGAGAGAACAAAAAAGAGAGGTTTAAAATCTTAACTAGCATGCGGTCTAAAGTCTATACTACAGTATAGTGCAAGCTATTTCTGCCACCATTGACCACCGTAAAAGTTACACGCATATTCGAAAAGATTTCTGATTTCTGTATATAATAAATATGTGTATTTTCATCAAAACTACAACCACAACGCACAGATTAGGACTGGATTTTCGCGAATGAATAATTTTATTTCGAATCTACAGAGTTCTAATGGACCGATGTTCGAGCTATTTTTTTAATCTTCGTCTCTTTACGTACGCGTTTAATTTGAGAGAAAAAAAATCGTGAAACAATTTTTCGCAACTCGTCCATTGCAATAATATTGCGAGGACCAGCCGGTAAAATATGTTGAAAAAAAATTAAGTTTGACCGGTCAATTTTTTGGAAAAGAGAAATTTTGAAAATTTGTCTGTTTTCATTTTCAGAACGATGCGAAAGCTGTGCTCGAGAAGGACGCAATTCCACACTGTATACCACTGAGTACCAGGTCAGAAAACCTGAAAATAATAGGCCGCAATTTCAATCCGCAATCAGCAGAAAAGAAAATTGAAAAAAAAAAGAAAAAATTCAGTTGGGTACGGTTGTTGACAAAAATATCGGAAACCATTTAGCCGGGGAATACGGTTTTTATATGTATCAAGAAGTAATTCACAAAAAAATAAAAACCTGTTCAGACGGAAATTGTTGTAGATATTAAACGCGATTTGGAATTTGGATTTTAAGCAAAAATTAAAAAACTCAAAATTTTCACAAATCCAAATTTTAAGTTTTTGTTGTTGGTGAAAGTTCGAGCATATAAAAAAATTTTTCCAATCGAGTACACGAACTCCGCTATCGACTTATCGCACTGAAGTCGGATCACTGCTGCTGCTAAAAAGACATTTGAACCAAAATTGAAAATTTTTACTTTCTTACTGTTCTTTTAAACTCTGCGTCGGCGGGGAGTAAAAATTCTTTTCAAATTGCAATTTTCTATTTTGCAAACCAATTTTTAATTTTAATTTTTCAGTTTTAGTGGGCTGCAGTATGAACTTTGAATACAAATATACAAATCTTCTAAATCGTGTTTAATATCTACAACAATATCGTTCTGAGCAGGCTTTTATTCTTTTGCGAATTGCTTTTTGATGTAAAACCTTTTTCTCAGGCTGAATGGTTTCCGATACTTTCGTTAGCAACTGCATCCAACCGAATTTTTTTTTTTTTTTTTTTTTCAATTTTCTTTTCTGTTGATTGCGCATCGAAATTGCGTCCCATTATTTTCAGGTTCTCTGAGCAGGTACTAAATTCTATATAGTTTTGAATTTTGTTTTTTTCGAACGCAGCATTGACCGGTCAAACTCGACTCTTTTTTCAACATTTCAACAACTGGTCCTTGGAGTATTATTGCTATATGAATATTTGTCAATTTTATCCATCAGTTACGTTGCGGGCACCAAAGGGTTAAAACGTAGTTTCATTTACCGCGAAACATACCTACTTAGGTTTGTTTTTTGTTTTCTATTTATGCGGCAAATTTTACGAAAATTTTGTCAAAAGATGGTTTTTTATTTTTTCTACTACCCCATCCAAAAATGATAACATTCTTCTTTAAAAACGAAAAAGAAATTATGATTAGAATTTATGCCACCAATGTGGAGGACAGCAATTCGAAAAGGTGAAAAGAATAAGAATTAAAAATTTATAAAATTATTGCTTTATACAGGGTTTGAACACGTTTAAAATTGTTTAAACCGCTTTTAACGCAGAGGTATTTTCTACAAAACATTGAACGTTTACATTTTGCAATTCAAACAAACATTTTAAAAAAAAAAAAAAAAAAAAAAAAAAATCTATTATCTATGTACTTACAATATGCTTACTGCTTAGCTTTGAAAAATCTTGCCAATTTTTTGTGATATTGCCGCAGGAGTACGAAATGTTATCCTGAAATACCCGCTGAGGCAACAGACGCTCAGAAGCACGATGAAGAAATGGATTGCCAAAACAATGAAACGAATACCATCCATAGTTACTTTTACGCTTGTAATACTTGTTATCTGAGCTTTAAGAATTTACCTACTCTTTTGGTACGTTTATAAGTAATGGACGAGCGGTAAGCGCGCCGTATCTCAAATTTTTTCCATTTTATTAGCCTGATTTTCTGGAGGGTAATCATCGCACTGTTCTCTTCATCTACCTACGAGACTTCGGATCGAGGATCTGTTATCCGTTTTGTGATGCTATAGAAGGTCGCGTGTGCTTAAGGTTTTTTTTTTTTTTTTTTCGACGGAAAAAAATTGATTACTCGACTCCGCCGCTTGGTATTGACGAAAATCGCCGAAATTTGGTCTCTAGATTCAGTTTGGGGGGTAGATTATGTTAATGAAGTACCAATCAGCTCGGAGTAAGATTGAAATAGATGAAAATTTTAAAATTAAGAGGATACGAGCTGAAAATCGAGAATGAAAAAAATTTCCCTGTCAATTTTTAGTAATTCAAAAGGTGCGTAATATCATCGAAAATCACGATCCAAAGAACCCGCGCTTTTCGACTGTTCTAACATTGAATAGAGCGAGGGTCGTTAATACTCGCGAGTAATTCGCAGCGAGTTGGCTTCCGATTGGACGTCAGACAAAACGTTGGCTAGTTGAAAGCATTGAAAATCGGTTTTTATCAACTTACTCGATGTACCGCTCCATCGCGAGTGTCGCCGCGAATTATTCGCAAATGTTTACGACCCTTAAAAATTAATAGCGGACTGGTGCGGGTCGCTATAGGCTGAAAAATTATCGATGCACAAATAAAGTGGCCGGCGTACGTGTTGAGTGATTACCAACTCCACCTGCAACCGCCACAGCCACCCCTCCCCTCCCCCTCCCCTGATCTTTTGGTTACTACTGTCGTGCCGACGCGACAACGCCTTCCAATCATAGACCACTTCCTCAGAAGTAAGCTGTGCGACATTTTTTAATAACTGGGCACTGTGTTTTCGATTCTTGAAAGAAACTATGTATATTTTTCATTTACTTATTGCATTTTTTGTTAATATCATTTCACGATGCCTTCAACTTACCGAGCCGAAACTAATTAAAATCTGTAGGTCGCGAAGTTCCGGTGATATATTAACCGTTCATTCCTTAGTCAGTCCTACACGGCGTTCAAAAATCGAATGATTACTTTCCGAAAGATACGTAAAATACACGCGCTTAAGTGAATATCAAACATTCGAGGTGATAGTTTTTCAGCGGGTATCGATTTTTCTCTTGGAAATTACCGTCGTCGCTGCTGATTCCGACGGAAAAATCAGGCTTTTTAGCATTAATAGGCTTAATAATTTTAATCGATTAACATAGTATCTAAGTGTATAGGTATACCTACTTATTTACGTGTACTTACTGGTATTAATCGCGCGCGCGATTACAGAGACATTTGAAAATTCACGACGGATCTAAATCTTTCGAATGCTTATATTGCGGCGAAGAGAATAAAACTCAAGCACAGCTGACTCATCATATAGCGCAACATTCGTTACACAAGTAAATTTTCGATTACGAATATCTGTTGTGTATGCTATTCATAGTCCATACCTGCGGTATGCGGTATGCGGTGTGTGGCGTGTGTGGTGTGTGTAGGCGCAGGTTGAGTTGGTGTTTTTTCTTTTTTTTTTTTTTTCTCCATTAAATTCGTACGATAAAAATGATTAAAACGGCCGAGTTGCCGCATTCTCGATGTTTCATGTTATGTAGTAGTGTACGTACATTTTCACCGATTCGATTTTTTAGGGAATTCCCGTGCGTGCACTGTGGCGAATTGTTCGATTCGTTAGATGTGGTGAAGAAACATATTACGGATATTCACCTCATGTCGTCCGTGGATAAGAAATCGGAACAGAAAAGAAAAAAAAATTCCGCCAGCGATTTGCTGCTGAGCGAAAAGCAAAAAATGCAAATCGCTTGTCAAAAACCGCACAAATACAGTTCAATTTCAGAAAAGGTGCTTTCTTCTTTGCTGAAAAACAATGTGGCCGAAAACGTCGAGAGTGCTACCAGCGCGTCGGCTCAAGACGAGAAATCATTTACAGTATGTATGATTCGACTGCAGTGGCGTAAATACCGACGGTAGAGAAAATGATGGGGAGGGAGCGGTATTTCGGGTGCTCACAGCTTCGTGTTCACCCTCGTCGAGCGATTTTTCCTTTACGACGAACGGTGTATTTTCAATTTTCGACACAAATTAATACACCGCGGTTCCGAATAAATTCGCCCTCGCCCCTAATTCAGCTGTACAAGGTACCTATGTAGTTACGCTACTACTGTTCGACCAGATTGCAATGTATTCCATATTCGGCTTTCTAATCTTACGCTACGTATTACGTATTTGTACTCGTTACCCAATACCTACTTACCTAGCACCAATTATCGTTGATGTGCGTTGCTTTCAGGCAGTGAGAAAAAACGATAGAAAAAAAATGCAAAAAGAAAACGTATGCAGTTACTGTAGTCGCGGATTTAAGAAAATGTGCGATCTAGTGCGACATATTCGCATCCATACCGGAGAAAAACCTTTTAAATGCGATTACTGCAGCAAATGTTTCACCGTCAAGTCCATTTTAAATTGCCACTTGAAAACGCATTTTTCGCTGAATAATATTTTTTGCCACGTATGCAATCGATTTTTCGCTACTGTCGGTTCCTTGAAAACGCACATGAGACTTCATACCGGTAAGTACCCTATCTACACCAGATGAATTACGCTACGACGCACCGTCGCAGCCCTCTAGTTTAATTTTCTTACGTTTAAGGCTCGCATCGTACATAATTATGTACGCAGCTATTAGCTCGATACGCCTGCTAATTGTATCGAGGTTGAATTTCAAAGAATTTCTGCCCTGTGGCCATACTCGAGCCAATTTCCAGCTAAGCGTGTGAAATGGGAAAAGTAAATGAAACAACGAAAATAAAAAGAGTAAAGAGTGAAAAGTAAAAAGTAAAAAGTAGAAGGAGAAATGCGCGCTATGGTCGTGTAGTTTTTTCGATTTCGCGAAACGAAAATATGCGATGCGGACTGCAGAAATGTACCTATGGTTTCGTGTTTGGAAATTCATTGACCAAACGTAGTTCAAAAGCCTGCAGTACTGGTACTGGAACTGGAACGAGCGCGTTTTACGTGAGTACGTAGCTCTTCAATATTGCGCGAAAATCTGCTTGGTCGCCACACTCCTCCCCCTACCCCTCCCCATTCCATTCACCGCCCTTTTCGGGGAGCGTTCGGATTCGCGATTCGTCCCCCAATAATTCATCGAATCGGGAATCCGCGGCATGTAGTATATGGTATCTATTCGAAGGCAGAAACCATCAGTTTGACTGCGATCGTCAGAATTCAAGTACCTATACCTAGCCAGAGCTACCTACCTAACTACCTAATTAACGATACGTTATTTACTATTTCTCTCTCACATCGCGTTCTATGCTATACTTTTTGTTCTCTATAATTATTAGTGAACGTCGAATCGTGTTCAATTAGCTAGGTGTTACGTAATTTTGCAGGAGAACGACCGTACAAATGTCTTTACTGCAAAGAGACATTTCGCACTTCCGGCCATCGAGACAGTCATCAAAAACGACATTTAGGAGATAAGGATAGAGCTGCGAAGTGGAAATGTACGTCCGAATCGGCCTTAATCGAGATCGAAGACGCTGTTTTGGATATAAATTTGGAAGCGGCCGGTAGCGTTCAAGATGTCGACACCGAATACGTCATACCGCATATAACCGACGCGAATGATTTCAAATTTCAGGTAGGTACCTTTTCCTACACATAGCACTCGTCTGCGCGTAATGCCGTGCTCGTAAATTTACGTTGCGAATATCCTCGAATTCGTATATAATCGTATTCGCTCGTAAGCGACGCGACGTAAGCTTAGCACAACGGAGCACGGCTGCGGCTGATGGTTGCTAGCGCGTGCTAGCTGGCTTGCTGGCTTACTTACTAACGACGCGTGGTATTGTCTTTTTCGTCTTCTTTTTCTTCTTCTTCTTCTTCTTCTTCTCCTTCTTCTCCTCCTGTTTCATCTTCGTTTACATCTTCATCTTCCTCTTCCTCTTGTTCTTCGATTGCGCAGGATATCGATTTGGCGGAGCTGAGTAACGCGGCGCCTACCAACAAACGTTCCCACTGTTGCGTAATATGTCGTCGAGTATTCAAAAAGAAGTGCGATCTGGATCGTCACGTTGCTACTCACGCAAGGGAGAAAACTTACCGTTGCGAAATTTGCGATTCCAGATTCAACCAAGAGAACACGTTGAAAATTCACTCACGTAAGCATACTCGCGCCGCAGACGAATCGTGCGCTTGTGAACAGTGCGGCAGCACGTTCGCGTCGGCGAAAAATTTGAAGGTACACAAAATGAGACATCATCCGCAAACTATGAGCACTCCGGTCAAAGATATCAGTTTTGATAAGCGCCCCGTAGAAATCGTCGAGAGAGACAAGGACGTCGATAAATGGTGTGCAAATGCTGCAGAAATATTTACCGACAAAATGGTCGACCTGAAGAAGTACGACGGAACCGCCGATTTTTACGGCATTGATAGGCATTTCGATTTAAATACAATGATGCAAGATTTGTTTCCTGACGACGAGAAATAGAGAATGGCGGGCATGCGTTGCTTTCGTTGCCAATAAGTAGGTAACAGAAGCCGACACCCACTTCATCAGATCTTACTGCAAGCTAACTTAGGCCGTTTTGCTGATCTTCACCGTACCATCATTTTACCATCGCTTATACGGCGCGTGGGAGTAGTACTAGGGCAGGTCAAAGACGACAGGACAATTTTTTAAAATATGCTCAATATACCCTTAATTCACTACTAAAATCACAAGTCATAAATTTCTAAGCAGAAATATCTTTCATTTATCCCGAGAAAAGCACTAAATTTCATAGTTTTTTCCTACTATTTTACAAGGCTCACAAACGTTCAGCCAAAATAAAATAATTTTAAAAATTAAATATTTACATATTTTCACAGACAGAAATTGCCAATCAATAGCGTGTCATTTTTACCAAGATAGGTATATAGTAGAATTCATCATATTTTATTTTAACCATTTTTAGTCCTCTTAAGAGAAAATTCATTCGTTTCAAGGAGAAAAAATTACTTATTTTTCTCACAATATTTGTCAACTCATTTGCAAATTTTTGTATCCATTTTTCTTCAAATTTTAATAAATCATCTACATTTTTTTCAAAATTTCATCATTTATGTTCCGGGCACACTCTGATACATTTGGTCAAATTATCAATAATGGACATATGCGGAAATTCCGCATATGTTATAATTAATCATATTTTATCATTTTTTAATTCTCTCATTCGTCATTTAGAACGTGAGGGAAATCCTCCACCACGTTCTGTTGTATCAAAATAAAATACAGTTTCATAAGAAATTCCTAAACAATTCAAATTTTCAGGACCTATGGCCATAGCTCCTGGAATTCTTTCATTGCTCATGTAGAATGTGGTCAGAATTTTCGATCATGTTCTGTATTCATCAACTTTATAAATTCTGAGATGATTTTAGAACTGTAATTAGTGGGTTTCCCTATTTCATTCACTGATCATTTAGAATGCGGCTGGAAATTCCGGCCACGTTTTTTATTCATCAGTTTTGTGATGATTTTGAAGGGATACCTCCTTAAGAAGTGAGAAAAAAACTTATTAAAAAATTTATTCTATATAAATAGAGGTCTACGAAGATTCTTGGATGATTTAGACGAATTTAACTTTGAAAATCTAATAGGGGAAAGGCCGCGACAGTGAGACACATTTTACATTTTAGGCTATAGCTTATGATTTTTTCACCTTTTTGGAAAAATGTTTAATTCATCTGAAACTTCATACATTTCCCTATAATTTAAACGGTATGAGATCTGGCTAACATTTTAGAACGTTTAGCTATAGACTCGAAAAAAAAACTCTACGAAAGTCTCACTGTTGAAACTGAGCGACAAACATCGAGACTTAGGTATTCCAACAGTGAGACATAGATATTTATGTTGAGAAAATGCCATAGAAATGAATAAATTACATAATTACAATGCAAATACGTAAGTATTTTATTGAATAAGTAAGTAATATAAAAATACACTATTTTATAAGTAATTTAAGTTTTTTTTTTTTGGTGACATCATTGAATCTGAGGTAAGATTTTTGTCTGCTTGTTTTATTTAATGGTACAGGAGTAGGTAAAACTTTTAAAATTTGGATGAGGTCTACCCAAGCAATATCATCGATCAATAGGTAGACCCACCCATTGAAATATTTTTCAGATCTCTTCAAAAATTTTACTCTAGCTTTCGTATTTGAAATTTCTGAGATACAACCAACATAATGAACTAAATTACCCTTTCGATCATTACAAAACACAGCCAAAATGTAATCTCCGATCTTTTTTTCTTTTTCGGTTTCAATTTCTTCACTTTGTTCTGATTCATCACTAGAACTTGATAACTCTGAAATGCCATCGGATTCTGAAGAATTGATAGTTGAAGCTGATACTGTCTCTCTACTCCTTTTTATTATTTGTTCATCTATCTGACTCGTCAAATGCCACCTTTCGAATTTTCGCTTTGCTTCTAAGTTTCTTCAACTTAATAGCTTCATTTGACCTTAAACGATCCTGCTCTGGCGTATCTGTAATAATTATGGAAGTTTTGCATTTGCAGCCTCTAGATTTTTTCCTAGGACCAGCTTTAGGAACTCCCTCAACCCTTTCACTCCAAATTTATTTTTTTATGTTTTTTCAGAATTTTTTCACCGAAAGTTGTTGAATGGACCCATCCAAGCATAAATCAGGTTTCGGCCGATTTTTCCCCCACCCCCTTGACCCCCCGGGACAGCGTATGTCTCATTGGTAGAGTAATGACCAGTATGTTTGTCCCACTGGTAGAGCGATGATCAGTACATTTGTCCCATGAGTAGAGTGATGAGCAGTGAAATTGTCCCACTGGTAGTGTAAAGCAAGCATTGCAGAATGAAATATCTTTATTGTGAAACCATTTTCGAGATTATAATTATAAAAAACCACGACATATGATACGGTATATCATCGACTATCACCACTTATGATATGGCTTGAAACAAACAATGCATCAATGATACTACATAACACTTTCGTACAACTTTCTTTTTTTTGTAAGGCACAATACGCACATCGTCGACATGTTTTCCCATCAACAGCCGTATGATCTGTATTATGCTTTGTCATGGTACGCAGTCGATCACTAGGTCTTCCAACTTCGGCTCTACATTGAACTTTCGACTCTGATCTTCCACTCATAATGAGACATTCGCTGAGAGGGACGAGAAAGTTTAGAAAAGGAAATTTTTTATTACGTAGCTCTTGACAAATTATCCACGCATTCACCACACACATCATCAACATCCGAAAAATGACTTTCTTCCACCACTTCGTGCTTTTTTGGTCCAAATCGTAGATTCTGACTTTCTGATCACCCAAATTGACGCCACCCATAATTTCATTATAAAATCTGATACTTTCTGGACAGCTAACTTACAATACAGTTCCATTTTTCTGACGACGATTTACCTGAGTAACCTCTTTATCATAACAGTTGCTAAGTACAAGAACTGCCTTGGTGTCTTGCCATCAAGCTGCTAAAATTCCATTCGCGTTTGTCATAAATTCGTGTTTCGACTTCGCCAACTTTGGTAAAATGTATTCAGGTTTGTTCGTTTTTTTCGATATCACAACACCATGAAATTTTGGCATATTTCTTCGATTGGACATCGCGCATCGCGGTACTGAGACAAGGTAAGCCAAGTGTCACCAATAAATTTACACTAGTAAAGAATCTATCAAATGCGAAAGTCATGTCAGGATTCTCCATTGAGCTGGTCATCATTCAAATAACCTTTTTTTCCTAGGGTCACAGATTCATCTGAGTCTTCAGTTACATCTGCTTTTCCCGCATACACACGACAGTCGTAGGTATAACCAGTTCTCGAGTCAGAACGTACCCACAGTTTTATTCCACATTTTGTAGGTTTCATGGGGAGATACTACTTGAGAGCTGATCGACCTTTGAATTTTGTCATTGCCTCATCTATGCTCTGGTACAGTGAATCAGAACGACAACTCCTGAAATGACTCGTTACACATTTGAGGAAATCATCAACGTTGTAAGTTTTCGAGGTGTTGTCTGCAGGTTTTTGGGGAACAGTTGCGTATAATTTTGACACCAATAATTGAAAACAATTACGCGACATCGACCTTTTGATCAGCATATTACTCAGGGATTCGTTGGTCAACCAGTAATGAGTAAGCTCTAGTACATGATTGTAGCTCATTACCAGTACACATCCGAAAAGCATGTTGATTTTGTGAACATTGGTATCTAAAATGACGACTGGTTTCTTGACTTTATTTCTCTTCTTTTTCGGTTTATTCAGTTTGTCGCGCAAAATTTGCAAACTTAAATTTGTACACCATGCAATGTGCTTCCACAAAAGAATCTTTTGTTAGTTTCAAATTCAAAATTCCAGCAGGTCTGTCTGACATAACTGAAAACCTTGACACAAAATTACTATCAGTCTTTTCCCATATAACGATTGGTCGTGCCGGAGAATTATTTTTGGCTTTTCTGGCTGGAGTTGGCGTAGTCGCATTCGAGAGACCAGGTAAATTGTTGGCAGGAGTCGTATTTGAAGTGCTAGGCCCATCGTTGATCTGTGGAATGCCTGCCATCAGACTCGCTACTAAAACTATTTTCATCTGCAGATTCTTCCTCCAGCATTTTCGCAATTTCCTCATCATTGAGAAACTCGTTACGTTTACGTTTTGACATTTTAGAATTTGTATACAAACATTGACGTAAGAGTGATGAGATAAATACTTCGAAATATTCAACATTGTAAATTGTGTACTGACCTTTTATGAGATTCCGTAATTTATTTCGAATATATCACAGTAATTTCTCACGAATTATACTAAAAAGTAATAAATTCCACTGGTCACTATTAGAGCCGAAAGTTCCAATTCTGCATAGGCCACTTGCTTATGTTTGGATGTAATTATCATTTTTGACACATCTTTATTTTCTGCCTTGATTTTAGATTTCTGAACATATTTGTCGGAAACTTTGTGCTTGTCCAATACACTTCTGTGCACCGTAGTTTCTTTCTCGCATAGTTTGCAGTATGCCTTATAGCCAGTGTGGAGAATACAATGTTTTCTTTCAGAACATTGGACACTAAACTTGTCAGTAAAGTGCAGTGGAGTAATTGCAAACAACTTTTTGATTAGTGGCACTTTGTCGGCTCACTGTGACCACCCTGTGGCACCGATCAACTACAAATTTTGGTCACATATACTTTGAGGGGTTCTCTTTTGATGGGGGAAATTTTATTCCAAAAAATTTAAAACTTTTTAAAAAAGTACAACTTTAAAACTTTTTGATCGCGTTTTTGCATTTACCCCAACACAGGGTAAATGCAAAAACGTAAATCATCCATATGAGGCCTCATTTTTTTGTGGTTTTGATAGTCGATTCGTATTCTTCATCAAATTTACTAAAACTTTAGATATATGTATAAGCTTTGTTCGATTAAAATGTCTAGGAATTATCTCAGTAAGAAAAAATTGTTCAGGAAAGTGATTTTTTTCTTCATAAAATTGCTAAAAATGAAGAAAATGATGATTTATTATTAGTAAACAAGTATTTTAATGGAAAAGACCTATTTTACATTTTCATACTTTTCAAGAATTTTCTCTTCAAAACAATACAAGACAGACTGTCTCAAAGTTGTGCCTAACGGACTCGCGATCATTTTTTGTAAAACATCAATTCTGGGTGCCCTGGCAGTATCTTCTGCTTGTGGAAAAGAAAAAATATTTTTTCGAGTTTGTCTGAGAAACCTAAATTTGTAAAAGAGAATCTCTGTATCCGTCTCAATTGCTTGTCCAATGTAGTGCTTTATTTCATCATGACGCCCATCCATATGAAAACTAAATAAAAATCGTCCTTGTTCATCTCAAATTCGGAATCTTCACAGTCACCATCAGATGAAAATGATTTAGCATCAGAAGTAGCAGACTCAGACGTTTCATTCTGTTCATCCTTGCTGCTCGAAAGTTTGACCTCGACGGGCCGGGTGAATTATGTGTATTAGATGTGTGTGGCGCGGTCAATTTCTTTACCCCAACAGCTGATTTGGCAATTACCCCAGTTTTTCAATTACCCCACTGCACCTTATTCAGTCAAAAATAATGAAAATATCACCCTGTTGACCTTACCTTTGAAATCTTTTTCCTGGAGCCATTTTTGGTTAAAGTTTTCTTCGTATATTTTCTTCTTTCTTCTTGATGTTTTCTTACCAGAGGTAGAGGGCTCAGGCCCAGAGGGTTCATCTTTATCAGCATCCGTGTTTTTGGTCGTTTTTTTAATTATATATCCATCCATTGTTACAAATTAATATTGAAAACAAATTGCGGGTTGGCTCAGTTGGCTGTAAATTTACAGAATACCAGTTTTCTAATTTTAAAATCAATTTATCAATTCAATTTTCATTTTCAACCATGTGCAGGGGCTTCGAATGTTTTCTGTTTTATCACAGAGTCATAGACATTAAAATTTTTATTTCATGGAATAGATAGTAACTTTCACAGACAACATAGACGTTATTGGAGGAGAAAATGATAAAAAAAAATCACAGCTCAAAAGTTGAAAAAATGCAATGTTTAATAAATTTACAGGAAACTTCTGCAGTTTTTAATTTTTTTAAATTTCAGAAAATCCGAAAGTTCTGGAAATTGAGAAGTTCCGGAAATATGAATGATCCGGAACAAGTTCTGAAGAGCTTCAAAAGTTCCGTTTTCCGAAACTTTATTTGGAATTCGGCAACACTGATTATTGCTGGTATTTTTCACAGATGAAATGAGAAGTAAGGAGATAAGGAACTTTCATAAAGTGTCTCACTGTTGGAATTGTGTGCTGTCTCACTGTTGGAATTTAGTGATAAGAACTTTGTAAAATTTATAACTTTGGTAAGAAAGCATCAATTCACTTAAATTCAGGTCATTTTATAGCCAAAGGTTGAAACTTCATTACAATATGCAAAAGTTTTTTTTTAACATTCAAAATAAAATTCTAAAAAAATGAAAGAGCAGATTTTAAAATTTTACAAATTTTTTCCCAATAATGAATTTTTTTGATTGACTTTTGATGTAAGAAGTTTAAGCCAGTAATAACTATATAAGGTGATGTGGTTACACTGCATATGTGTTACACCTGATTTTGGATGAAAAATGGATTTTGTTTTGTTTCAAGTTCAGTAAACTCTCATAGCTGGATCATACATTGTTCGATGCTTTAAAGAAAATAGAAACCATAGATGGTCTAAACAACTTTATTTTATTTTTACCGGCAACTCTATCTCTTTCAGAGAAAAAAGTAATAGAAAAAATTATATCTATTTTACACAAATTCGATATAGAGCACGAAGAATATGTCGTATCATAGCTGTGTTCGCGTATTTTTTGAAACTCCACGATGTTTGCATTGTTGAACCCAATTACTTTTTGTATGGATCCTAATACTTCCCTCTCTTGTATATAAGTAGATAACAAATGTACCTTCTGGCGCACTCTAACGCACTGGTAAAAAAGCCGAAGATTTC
>FIZR01018000.1:0-16404 GCA_900060175.1 Ferrisia virgata
GGCCCCCCCCCCCCCCCCCGCCACTCATTTTGTAAACCATAATGAAGAAGTACCCAATATCGATGTGCTTCATTGTGGAAAATCTCAATCTGCGAGAAAAAAATACAGAAATGCACCATATAGGAAAGAGGGTGGTGCATAGATAACCCACCTCCATACTTTCAGGATGAACGAGATTCACATTTCAGACCTGGATTGAATCACATAAGTACTACGTACAGTCTGTGAGTTGGTTCGCAATCATGATTCTCAAATTTATGGTTGAAATTTCAACAATTTTAGGTATAGTGGAAATCAGATCATTTTTGAACCTCCCCTAGGGGCTTTCCTTTGAGTAAAATTGGTCAAGTTTGGTAATTGTTTGAATAGAAATTTTATCCGGAATTTAATTTTGCAATCATTTAATTTGTATGTTACTTGGTTCTCAGTTTGTGAGACAAAATTTAAATTTTAAAACAGTCTTCTTCCTCCTCCCACTTCCGCAAAGGATATAGGTTATAGGTTCAAGGTAGTGCTTATTGACACCCTTCTGAACATTTTTCAGCAAAAATTCTGATGGTACTATTTTTTGCAAGCAAAAATACCAATTCTACTGGGCTACTCGTATAAGAAAACTCGACCAGGAAAAAAATTTCAATTGAACTGGACCAATAATTTGGTACATTCTCAGACACGTACACATTATTCGAATGAAAGTTTCCAATAAATCACACATTACACTTACACACTCGAGCCTACATCTAAAACGTATCCAAATTGTTAACCATTCTACACTATACAGGCTCGTCATATAAAAGTACTATTGCGCTCAAGTAAGTAAATAAATTCGCATTTGAAATGTCAAAATGCGAAGACCTTTTCACGCTCACGTGGCTACACAGCAGCCACCTTTAAACAAACCCACATTCGGCGATAACATATTCCACTCGACTCCTCGTCGCTCGCGATCATCTGTATTGCCGCAAAATTGAACCTACATCACGCATAAAACATACTGTACCAATCTATCGTTCGGTTATCTCACGCCTGATCCGTACCCAACCATCATTCTAACATTCAACCAAATCATTCATGCTTAAATTGATTTCGTAGATGATTTACACTTTTAACATTCCGCATACACCGCCAAGCCTTGCCACGCCGAGTCGCATCGCGTCAGTCGCGTCGTTTCATTCTGTCGGGTATTCTTAAACGTATATTAAATCGAATTCACCCTTTCGAACGATATACACGTGACTTGGTTTTCTTAATCTATATCGAAATTCATTATTCCCGAAAACCAACGGCGGCGAAGACGAAGACGACGATGGCGGTAACGTGGCACTATAGGAAGCCATAAAAGGGTTGCAAAATAAGACAACATCAATACGTGTGTCAGGTGTCACTATACTGTAGACGATACAACCACAGATGTTTCCAAGTTAAAAAGGCAAAAAGTGCACTCGATAGAAGAATATAGATTTTTTTCATCGATTCAAGTGCAATCTGGTACAATATCAAGAGGGATGATTTCAATTAAATTTTATATCTTTGTCTTCGGTTTTACAAATATACGCGTATACTGTGCGAGTGAAAAGCAACGCCCAATGGATACTACTTTCTATTTTCAATCTGATTTTCCATGTCACATTGTTAATGAAAACCAGACTATTACGGTCTATCGACCTAAGACGGATGCAGGAGGGGAGGGGCGGCAACAAAATCCGTTTTGGGTTCTTAGAAGATCATTATGATCATTTTTAATCATGTCAGATACATTTCTCCCGAAACAAAAGATCATTTGGTCAACTCGAATACCGACCAACATCGATCAAATTTGGGAAATGGGCCAAGATTAGCAGTGGATTTGACAATCAGGAGCAGGGTTGAACCTCAAGACAAAATTCATTTACGCCCCAAATTTGGGGGAAGAGGTGCTGAGAGTCCTAAATCACAAAAAATGCTCTTTTTCACGCCAGCGGTGGGTATGAAATCAAAAGTTGAATAACATATACAATAGCTAGCCCCCTGGGTGAATTAGGAGCGGAAATATAAGAATTTGTCCCTTTTTTGAATTTGAAAAACATCTGCTTTTCGTATAACTCCCCTTCAAATTGAGCTAGAAAATTGAAATTTGGTATGTGGATTAAGCAGTAGTCCAAAATGTGCCTTTTGATGGTGTCGATTTTTCAACCCTAATTGCACCATCCTAGTTTTACCTCTGATCAGGAAAGCGATGCCCTAGAAGTTCATGTGATTTTTCTCAAATTCTAGCTAATGAATTACTTCAATAATTTCCTGATTTATTTTGTCGACGATGCTGAACTCGTCGACGCATAAATCGGATACGCCGCACGGGTGGACCGTAAAGGCCGTGCTATGTGCGGAGTGCCTTCCATTTTTACGACTCCTCAATTCCGCTCTGACGAAATGAGGCAGGAGAGTGTGCTTTTCACAAAAAAACAAAGATGACGAAAACGTCTTTTATTCAAGCAAAAAAACACGACTGCTCGATTTTAGGTATAAAACGGCTTACATACATACTAAAAATAACATTTATAAGGGGCCAATAGGATAAGTGGAAATTACGTAATTGTAGGATAAAGGTATTAAGCTGGTTTCTTAAAGTGAGTGATAGTAGAATATTTTCAAGTTGGAAAGGTTACATATGGTGTTACTTTTTTAGGAGAAAGCGACTTGTTATTGGAAAAAAGCTCTTCAGTACGTATTACTCCCGACAATTCTCCAATATGTCTCAGAATCATTGTCAGTCTGAATATTTTGAATTAAGTGAAACGTATTTCGTATCAGTCAAAGTCAACATACTAAATTTCAATTTCTTAGCCCAATTTGGGGAGAGATATGCGAGGTACAAATTCAAAAATCAAGAAAAACCTACAAAAAAAAATTTCGGGGTTGTGAGATGGTGCAATGAGGGTGAAAAGTTGAACCCCTCAAAAAGGACATCAAGGACCCCTACCAAATATTTACAAACTAAATTTCAACTACCTACCTCAACATGGAAGAGAGTTATGCAAGGTACGAACTCTGAGAATAAGAAAAGCCGACCAAAAAACTATATTTTCGGAGCTGTAAAGTGGGAATATATGAGGCTGAAAAATCGAGATCCGCAAAAGGCACATTTAGGGCCCCAAAAGATTGTACATACCTCATTTCAACTTCCTAGCTCAATTTGGAGGGTAGTTATGTGAGGAACAAACTTAAAAAATAAGAAAAATCGACCTAAAAACCTACATTTCTGGAATGAAGGAGGGCGCACATGTAAAAATGTAGCGCCTCAAAAATCAGATCTTTGAAAGAAAAACTTGAAAGTACTTGTGAAGGGGTAATCGAAGATGCTGATTTCGTTCATAACATTGTTATGAGTGAGAATGTAGTGAGGGTGAGAGGAGAGGAGGCTGATGCTCAAAATTTTGAAAAAAATTTCGAGTGGGGTATGGAAATTAAGGTTTTTAAGCCTTCTGTTTCAAAGTTTTATATAATTTTGAGCATAAAAACCAATTTGGGTCACGTGTTATAAGGTGGGAGGGGGGGGTAGGAGAGTTGTTGGTTGAAAATCCTAAATTCCACATGAGGAACCAAGATGTAAATACTCAAGTGCCTGAAAAAAAGTAATAAATTTTGACGAAAACCAATTCAGGCCTTAAGAGGGGGGGAGGGGAGAAAACCCTCAAATTTTCCAAAAATTCCATGTGGGGTATCAAAATGCAGGTTCATAAACCTACTATTTTCCAGTTTAATACATTTTGAGAAAATCAAAATTATTTTTTCGAAAAAGTTGAAAATATTTATAAATACTTTTCATTGGTTATGAAACATTGCATTGGCACTAGTAAATCTTGAAAATTTACATGATTCATGGCGCTTTATGAAAAAGTGGCAGCCTATTATATTATTTGAAATCAGTAAAAATTGGCATTTACTTTATACAATGTTAGTTAGAATGTAAAATAGAATATATTACGCAGGACTTTTCAATAATATCTGTTTCATTTATACAATTTCAATTCTCTGACTTTTGTGGCGCTAAATTTTCACCTGAATCACTGTGGGGCACAATGCATCTGAAAAGCTGAACCTCCAGAAACGCATATCTACGGCATCTACGAAGTCTGCATGCCAAATTTAAACCTCCTAGCTCAATTTGGAGTGGAGATAGGGAAGGAAAAGGCCTTTTTCATGGTCAGTGAAAGGGAAAGCCCCCATATCTCCTTTACTAGTCCACCCAGGAAACTGGTTTTTCGGTGTGTTACACATCTTTGCATTCTCCTTCGATTGGCTTTACAAGGAATAATTTTTACGGCTTTGACCTATCAGCACCCCCCCCCCCTCTGAAATTTGGACACAATTGAATTTTGACGCAAGGTCGTAATCACTTATATATATCTGATTAGCTGCCAAACAGAGAAGATTGATCGAACTGGAGTGATTTTAGTCTATATGGAGCAGGAGTAAACGATTTTATAGTTTTCAGGAAAAAATTAAAATTAACATCTGGCATGGCCAAAAATGGTCGTAGTGATCTTGCAGGACCGCAAATCGGACTGTGATGATATCCCTCTCATCTACCGTAGTTCGATAAACCACAATCGTCAAGTTTTCTGGTTTTCATTGACAATATGACGTAGAAAATCAGGCTAAAAATTGTACAAAAAAACCGCATCCAGTTTCCAGCAGAAAAATTACTCAATGTTGGTTTGCAATAAAGAACACGAGTAAGAAGTATAATAAGATACATACGAAACCATTACTCATTGATTCTACCCGCCGCATAGTTTGTACGATTCTCTTCTTCGACTGATCTCAAAGAAGGGAAAAGCCACATTGGTATATTGCACATAGGAGACCCAAGTCGCGACTTGAAAGGATTTTATATGTATATTCTACGTGCTATCCCTGATCAACCAATACCGCACCACGACAAAAAAATAAATCATCGTAAACCCATAATCGTAATTGAAATTATTGCTACATCTGCCAAAATAGGCGAACCCCTCCTTATACGTATGTATTACGCGTTAAAATGAATTCATTTTTAGCATGCCAACAGCAAGCAGTGATATGTACTCGTATCAGGCTTATGCGTATAGGGCAGTTTTCAAAATGGGTGTCGATGTCGACGAAGCTGATTTCTTATCGCGTCAATTTAGAAAAATGGAAAAATTGATTTAGAGATGTTCGAGTCAAGATAAAAACAACGAAATGATACCATTAGCGTGGTTACTGGTTAGGCCTTCAATGCCAGTAAATAGAGTAGATTGAAAAGAAAATATAGCCGAGATTCAATAAGTTTCCCTTTTTTAAAACCTATATAGACCTATTTATTTAAATCACATGCATGATAAAAGAATTTTAAAGCTCGCAGAAAAGATAACGAACCGAGAACAATGACGAAAAACGCCGAATCCGAGGTTAAAGAGGCCCCCAAGTAAGGTATTTTTTGAAATAAAATTTCGTTTTATGCCCTTTACCCAGCAAAAATTTTACAAGAATACAAAAACAGAACCGAAAAAGTGAGATCGAATAATCACATTATCTTAAATTAAAATTCACTTAAATCAAACACTATTTCTACCCCAATATTCGGGGCTGAAGAGTTGTAAATTGTAAAAAACAGTAAAAACCTTAGCTAACGGGTGACAATGGAACCGGATGATTAAACTGATTTTAGTCATGAAAGATGCAGATTCTTTCAGCCATGTAATAACAGTCCAGCGCAATATTTATGACATGCACAAGCGAAAATTTCACCTTTTTCTCATAAAATTACCCAGGTTTGTTCTTCATTGATATTAATTTAGATATCTGTAAAATAGCATCAACCAAAACTTGATAAAATGAAAGAGCTGCCATATATCAAATGGAAGCCACCAATGTTACAAAAGTTCGAATTTATAGAAAGAAATTCCCCAGTGCAGACTTAGGTTTCGAAAAAAATATATTTTAGGATTTTTCGTAGCTGATATCAAAGGCCCAATTATTGGAGTTCAATTACTGGAACCGTTTCTTCCATTGGTAGACCCATATTTCATGTTTTTAGCCACAACACTACTTGAAATAGTAGAAATGACAATAAGTTAAATAAAATATATTATTTTCGAATAATTAATGTACTAATTGATATAGGAAATGACCCAAATTTCCTATATCAATAAATATATTAAAAATACCAAAGCTGTCAAAAAAATTCACAAAATTACATTTTTTTTCCGCCACATCTTTGGTCAATTTTAATAATCAGTACACCTTCGATAACTTTAACTGAATCATATTGGCATAAATTCTATAATAATTCCAAACGCGAGATTAAAATAATTCTCATTTCTCTCTTCGAATATGCATACAGATACTCGTAAAGTTCATTGTTTAACGAAGAATAACGGAAATTAATGAAATTCGCCAGCCAGAATATTTAATCAAATGAATTAATTTTTTCCAACGTGGTCGTCATGGTTGCAACATGTCTCCCTGCAAAAGAATAAACTCGAACGGGAAACTTTTTAAATAGTCATTAATTTTTTTTTTAATTTTCTTTCATAATTTCGCTATCAACTTTTTGAAGGTTAATTACATTTGAAGAGTTTCATTCGTTTTAATATCGCGTCGGTAATTTTTCAGGTTTTTTTTTTTTCCTACTTTTATTATTATTATTACTACTTCTAAGATGGTTTTTCATATTTTCCATAATACTACAGACTTGGAAAGATATTGTTTAGTTAGATGAGAATTCTTTTTATACAACTTTTCATATGGTTTTGGCATTTCTATAAAGTACCTAATATGGCTTATGGAGAAAAAATCCACCCTTTAAATTAACAAGTTGTATAGTCTGGAAAACTCAAGACTCGTAGTCGAGGTTTTTTCATTTTTTTATTTTTATTTTTTTTTGTTTAAAAATAAGCAGGTACATAATGGGGACATGCGAAACAATCGAATACAACTCTGTCATATTTTACAAAACCAACCCTATTTCAAATTAGCCAGTTATTTTTTGGAACATGAAAAATTACTCCGAAACACTAGTCAAGATTTTTATATTTTATTTGCCAAAAGAATATAATTGTTAATCATTCTACTATTTTTCGAGGTAAAAATACTCGAGAAACTTCATTCACACAAGGAATTGAAAAGCAGTTTAAAAGCAATCTAATTTTCTAAACTCGTATTGAAGAAATGAAACATTGAGATTTTTTCATATCTAATAATAATTAATTAAAAAAATATAACTTTCAAAGCTCACGATAAATCATCAAATCGTTCGATTGAAAAATAAAATTTAATTCTCAACCTTTGAGTAATCTGACGTTTTTGTTTCTGACCTATGGTTGAAAATTTCCAATTTAAAGAGTAGGATGTACATTGTACAGCAAGTCACAAAAGTTGCTGAAAATGATATTTTTCATCAAAACCACTCACAAGTCATGATTTTTCTCGATTTTATTTTTTTCAAGTTTGCGCTAAAAACTGTACAATAAATATTTCTTGACCAATAAAAAGAATGTATAATGAGAACGAGTGGTGAGGATGGGGGGAAAGGGGATATTAACCCACTTAAGGTACCTCTTAGAGCGCCTACCAAATCAGCATGCAAAATTACTATATTTTTCTCGCTAATTACACCAGATTTTATACTCCCATCCTTAATTGTCTCATTTCTATAAAATTCACCAGATTTTACATTTTCTTGTATTTAATTCTCAATTTCTCGGTCCGTATGGGCGACAAAGAAAAAAATTTGTACAAATTCAGAAATCCTATAAGAAAAGCTAAAACTTCATAAAAAACAATTTTTCATGTAGGATAAATACAAACTGCTCATAAGATTGTGGAAGTTAACGAGTCAAACAGTATGAAAGAATGTTTCCATTTTGAGAACTCCTCTACCAATGATAATAAGAAAAAAAAGTAATAACTCGGCACAACACCGAGTATTTTGACTCAAAAACGAGCACTCTACCACAATTTGGTGACTTATGATTGACAAAAAAAATGAAATAAAAAGCAAAAATTTTCAGCTTTGAAGATTCTTGGAATCGGTTTTACAAATCGATTTCAAAAATATGATGGCAGTTTTGGAGTTAAGGGGCAGGAACTACGTTCAAATATATATTACAAAAATTGTGTTTTTTTTTTGTTTTTTTTTTTTTTTAAAGATGAATATGGGTGGCTTAGTCCCCCGCTCACTTACAGTTATCTTCGTCCATGTTCAGCTCGCAAGGCTACTTTAGTCAGTAATAACAAGGCTATGGCATACAAAATCGAACTAAACAATGTTGATAACGTACAAGTCTGCCCCAACTTCTCGATGGGGTACACCCATTCTTCAGTTTTTCAATACATAGAATTTTCTCAAATGGTAGGGCCGGGTAGGGGTGATTTTGGCCCCAGCCCCGATTTTTTATCTAATGTCCCCCGTTAGTGTACCTTGATGTAAAAAAGTTCTGGAAAAAATTTTAAAGCCGCCCCCACCCTCCTCTCTTTTGGAGTTATGATCATGTTATTGCATTATTTTCAATAATTGTTGATATCAACAGAAGCGAATGAAAATTCTGGTTCTTTGGCTCAAAGTTACATCTCATAAAGATGTATTCACGAGAATTTCTTTTATTTATTTTGGTGCACTGAAACTGGGCTTTAAGAAAAGGGTGAGGCATTGATGATAATATTTGCGAAAAACTATATACAAAATTGTTATTCTAGCAGGTTTTTCAAATTTTGGTGTGGGTTTACATGGAAAGAAATCCTCTGAAGAAGAAAATAACGCCGGATTCGTATTTAGTGGATCAAAATACATCGATAAATATCATTTTCGCTATAGTTTTACATAAAGCTTAAAAAATTCAGTTTTTTCTCACTTATTTCACTGATTTTTCAATTTTTTCATGACAAAAAAGATTAATTTTGAGATTTCAAGTGAAACTATTGCGAAAAATGGTTAGTTTCTTCATTTGATTTTTTTCCCAGTATAAAGAAGTCAAAATTGAACATTTCTGCACGGTTTTTTGAGATTTTCGACCATTGCATCACCGAGCTCACGAAAAATGAATACGTTGAGTAAATCTACGTTAAAAATCATATTTTTGAGACATTTTAAGAATTTGGTCAAACTTCACTATCAAGTTTTTTTTTTTTTTTACAGTTGAAAATTTCAAATTACCAAAACCGCGAGAAGGAGTGCACCAAAATTAATGGAAAAATTATTGTAAATACACCTCTATGAGATGTAACTTTGTGTCAAAGAACAGAAAATTTCATTCGCTTCCGTTAAAATAAAAAATTATTGAAAATAATGCAATAAAATGGGCACAACTCCGAAAGGGAGAGGTGGGGGGGGGAGAATTGTTTCCAGAATTTTTTTACATCAAGGTACACCATCTGGCGGCATTAAATCGAAACTCCAAGTTGGGGCCAAAATCACCCCTCACCCGACAATACCCTTTTGAATTTATCATTTACCTTACTTTTCCTACAAAACGATTTTTATCTCACGAAATGATGGAAGTAAAATCAAAATAACCTTTCTCCCTTCTTGCAAACCTTAATCGCCAATAAATGACATTGGCACGTTCCGAAAGCTTTTTTCAACGTTGCTAAATAATACGAGGTAATAATATTTATACTTAATTTAATAACGTTATTACCATTATATTGGAGTTGGTGAAAAATTGCATTCTATAAAAAGAGAACGCGTATAATGTAATTCGTTGGCACATAAATAGTGGCGCTCTATAAATAAGGGATAGATTTTTCTAAACGACAATGATATATTAGATCTGTTTAATGTTATTGATATTTTCTTTTGTTCGATGGTAATATTATATATTATGGTAAATGGACTAATCTTTTTAGAACTATTTATAAAATACGTACGAATACAACAAATCATCGAATTCGCCAAACCAATGTTGGTACATACGAGTACATTCGATTACCGGTATTACGCTCGTGTTTTTCCATGGTAAAAAATGATGTATAGGTTTAAAATAGTTCGTAGCTTTGTGTAGAGGGGCAAATACGTATGGGTACATCTTTCATAGCTACATTGTAGGCATAGATACCTATCTATCTATCAGGTAGACAATACATGTACAGAGTGCGTATATAATGCGAAGGTGTTTTCACCATTTTATTATAACTTATTATATTGTACGAAAAATTTACCAATATTTGTTCGGATAGCGGAGAAAATTTCATTACATCGCAAATACATATCTCGATAGGCATAATATACGAATGGAACGTGTGGATTATAATTATTTTCACAATTTTATTGTACGTAGCACACTACACACGCAACGTGGTGCTGCAGATGGAGGAAGAGAAAAGAACAGATACCCGCAAATTCGATGCGTAGGAAATTAATTTTTAGATTTTTCGTTATGTGCAAGAATTTTAGATATCCGTGAGGCGTTATGAAATTGATAAAATTCGCGCCGTCATGATGAAAATACGGTACAGCCGAAGAAGAATTAGTATACACTCGTTGATGGTATGTTCTTCATAGTGTGGGTAGACGAACTTGTCGACTAATGAGGAAAAGTCGGACGCGGATATGAGGACGAATTTCACCGCTGGCGCTAGGGGGTGCTGTGCGGAGCTACGACGGTACCACAATATGAGACGTTTTTCTATTGTACTTCATTCAGGTTTTCATGCCATTTTTGAGCTGGAATAGACGACGATGGTGACTAGTAGGTGACAGCGTTACACAGCGAGCCAAACAAAAAGGGTATAAAATTTCGCTTTCTAATACGTTTACATACAGATATACTCGTACATTCATACGATAGACGAATTTTCTCGACCTAAAGCCATTAGTACGTTGCGTTGGGTTGGTGGCTTTTCATCAACGTAATTCAAAAGAGCTTTTTCTCCTTTTTCAAGTTGCGTAAAAATTATTTTCATTTGGAATTTTGTCACATAATATTACGAAGATATATAAGACATAATAACGTCTCTCGTTTGTTTGATATAAACTTGATAATGTCCCTGGTATCTATTCGTACGTATATGTGTGTGTGTGTGTGTGTGTGTGTGTGTGTGTGTGTGTGTGATGCTATAAGGCGTGACATGTTTATAATAAACTACCATAGTCGCATGGCTGACGTTGAAAAAAAAAAAAAAGATGTAAAATCGTCGACTATTGTTTTCATAAACGCATTTCCGTTGTTTAGTAATGTGAGAGAGTGCATACGAGATTTGAATATACGTTCGTACTATTTACAAAGTATAAACCAATTGTTATCGGTGTTACGAGTCACCAGAAGTAAGGCTTACGATTGGGAGGTGGAGAATATAAAATAAGATGTTCCATATTTTACTTTCATTCGGGGAAGCATTAAAAAAAAACAGGGGAAATTTTAGTTGATGAGGCAATGGTTGCACAATCAGACGATCTTCTTGCATGGAAATGATTCTTAAGACATAGACAACTCAAACACTCCGTTACAGAGGAAAGGTGATTTCTGGGAGTCGATGTGGAATACCACACCTCCAACTTTAAATATCTGTTTGCGACAGTAGTGCTCAACGAACGAACAAACTGTATTAACCTTACAATTCCATGCTGACCAATTGGTGCATCATTCAAAAGTCTAATCCTACGTATCGATGTAAGGGTTCTATGATATGCTGATTTAGGATAGAAAAAAACATTCAACTCTCAGACTAGGATGAGCCTCACTATCCCTCATTGTTTGTTTTTGAAGTAAGGCATAATACTATCTTTCAACATTGACCGGAAACTTGATGCATTATTTTGTAAAAACATTGGAAAAATTCATCCAAAAACTAACACTTAATTTGTAACACATGAGACAGAAAAAAAAGGACCCCAAAAGGTACATCTACGACCCCCTATATAGCTAATTTCAATTTTCTAGTTCAATTTGGAGGGGAGTTATGTGAGAAACAAACTCAAAAAATGATAAAAGTGAGAAAAACCGATCAAAAAACCACTTTTTTGGGGTTATGAGGGGATACAATGAAGCTAAAAAGTCGGAACCCCAAAAGGTACCAAAGGGGGAGGAACGCCCACACCTCCCCTCCTAATTGATTTAGAAGGTTGATTTTCAGATATGTTTTACAACTTTTGATTCTCTATCAATCGGCTTAAAAAAGGGGAAATTTTTACTTTTTTGATTGCTAAGCACCCCCTTCCTCAAATTGAGACATGACTGAATTTTGACCCAAGGTCATCGCTACTGATATATATCTAATCCACAGCCAAACTGAGCCGATTGACCGAGTTGGAGCGATTTTGGTTGGTATCGAGCGAAAAAATAAATAAATAAGAAAATAAAAATAAATATGTGACACGGCTAAAAATCGTCTTAATGGTCTTTTAGGCTCCCAAAACGGATTTTGTGGGTATCCCCCTCTCATCCGTCATTGGTCGATAAACTGTAATAGCCTGGTTTTCACTAAAAATATGACAGAAAATCAGGCTAAAAATCAGCTTAATCAATTTGATTAAGGTTAATCTTTGAATAAAAATGCAATTTTTAAATTTTAAATAAAATTTCTCAAATTTGAGATTTTTGAACCTCCCCTTCAGAATCTCGATTTGGGGTCAATGCTCAAATGATTGTCAAAACCGAATTCTGTGACTACAAAGGCTCCTGTATTAGATTCATTCAATTTGTGTCTCGCTGGAATTTACACCTGACTCGCATAGGTTTCAATTATTCATTTCAACAGGAATTATCAAGTGACACGTTTTTTTTTTCCTTTTCGCCATAGCTCTGCCCAGTGACCACATATTTGTCTTGTAACGCTCTACAACGTTTGTCTGAACTAATTTTTTTGAATTTTTCAGCATAACGAACTTATCCTTCGAGAATTTTGTAACTGTTTGAAAGGGAGCCCCACTTCCACTCACACTTTGAGAAAATGGGAAACGGTTCAGCATTTCTTCATTTTACATAATAATGAGCAATACTATGCAAGAAAAATGCTACTTAAAGTGAATTAAGCAAATTTTTGATAATTTTACTTGTCAATTGGAAATTTAACCCTAGTTCCTCCCCACGACCTTCTAGAGAAAAAGTCAACGTTCTACAACATTTCTTCCAACATTTTTTTTTCTTCGTAAATGCGTTATTTGGGAAGTAACAGCAAAAGAAAAAACAATTTTGTATCTCTTTGTCCCCGATAAGAGGAACAAAATATGAATGGATTTTACGGAAGTTCGAAAAAGGAAATTTTCACTTTCCTTAAACGTTGACCGGGTTGGGGGAAATGTTTGAGCCGAATAGCCTGCAGGTCCTAATGTGTGGATTAATTAGTAATCTTGAATGTGACTTTTTGATATTTTACTATACTTCTCCATTGTACCAGCTCACTACCTTGAAAACGTAGTTTTTGGGTAAGTTAACTACGATTGAAGAACGTTAAATTTATTGAATTAAAACTTGAAGCGGTAATTTCTGCCCACCCCCCCTCTCACTCTCTCCCAGCTACCCGCTTACTTTCTTCAAAAGTGGTATTTCGAATTCACGATACACTTGCATTACATTATATCGTAAACAAATACAGCTCGTATACTACACGAAGACTTTATTTATTTTAAACGATTCCCAGACTGGATTTTTAGTCACCGTGTAATTAATTAAACGTTAAGAATTTCTGCGTTCGATTACAATTACCTACGTATCCTTAGTATAAGAAGGCATTCTAAAATTGATGCCACGATCGTTGTCACATTATACTCGTTTAAATAGACGATAGTCGTGTACAGGGTGTTTTGTAAATATACCTACATTCGCTCTGCTACGATTAATTCTTTTACTTGTACCAATAACTAAATATATTTGATTTGGAATTTTTTGACTACTTATTTTTCAGTTATTGTGAGAAAATCGAAATTTGGGTATTATCAATGGTGGAAGAATTTTACGTAATAATGCAACGAACAACACATCGAGATATTCGTTATGTGAAAATTTCTGCAGCTTTGTACTCATGATTGGAAATTTTTCAAAGGATTAATTTTTTTTCAGTATTACTTTAACTTTATTCGCGTATCTATGTAGTACATTTACATATATCTACCACGAATAATTGAAAATTATTACCACCTTTTTTTTTTTTTTGTAAGATTATTAAACCGTAATTTATACGTTAAGAACCAATGACATAGTATTATTTCGATAGGTTATCGATAGATATTATTATTTCGATAGTAATTGTGTATATGTAGTAATGTTTGGGCGTTTAATTTGAATTTATTTATCCTGTATGTATGGGGTGCGGTTGTTGCTTGTTGTATCGAAATGCATACAACCATCAACTCGAAATACATAATCCGATATGTTTACGATAAAATTAAACATTACTTATTGAATAAAAAAGAAACCATATCAAAACGATAATAATTTGATGAAAAATAACGAAGAAAAAAAAATAGCGATCGGCGTCTATATTTAATTAGCAATAAAATAGAACTAACTTAACATTCGACGATGAAAAAAAAAAAATTACGATTTTTTTCGTTTTTTTTTTTTTTTACAACTTGGTATAGATTTTTATTTATACGAGCTACATGGAGTAGGGTAATATGCACTCGGTATATATGGTACATATAGTGAATTATCAGCGGCGCCGCGCCGAAGTATTCAGATTGGTCGAACACGGTGTATCGATTTTAAACTTACATATGAATGTATTTACGTAGAGCCCAGTGGTACGGGCTATTAACACACCTGTAAACACCGTGAACATTTAAAATAGTTGAGATAACAAACGAGCAATATTTTCTTCCAACATCACACACAGGTCCCGCATTTATAGAGTAGACAGAGCGCCGGGTGCTGCCAAGTGCGACAGGGCGAGAGCGGGTCGACGTTTCTTATATGTATACCAGTGATGGGATTCTAGTAGGTACTAGGTAGGTATACGTATAAGAGTGAATCCAGTGTCAAATAATTTTCAGTTTTGTTAAAATCTAGTAAGTTTGTAGAAAGGATGAGGTGTACGAGGGATATCGTTGAGAAGAGTAGTCGTTATACTGGTGTTTGTGTCTTGGTGAATTAAAACAGAAAAAGAGACAGATACGAGTGTGAGAGAAGCGGAGGATAAAACAGTAGCTAAATGGTCTCTCTACGTATATTATCGTTGGAATTGATCAGTAACACTCGAACGGATGCCTGCCGTTTCACAGGCACGGGTCCATAAACGATGGGGTTAAGATATGTGGAAGGTGATTGTTTATTTTTATCATTTTTTTTTTTAACCATATAAAATTCGGCTTTCGTGCAAGGCGCTAAGTCGAGGTATATTTTACCATTGCCTATTTTAAATCAAGATGAGATACAGATTAGATGTTAATAGTATACTGATTCTTAATTTATAATGTGTTTAGATGAAAATAAGCTTGGGTGCCATTATTTCCTGGCCCCTTCTCTCACAAGGATCCGCCACCCATTCTTAGAAATGCACCTATCTCTCCTTCTATTGACACTGCAAAAAAAATTATCGAGTGAAAGTTTCTTCTTGGAAGGTTCTCCACATTTCTGACCATAGCAAAAATTACTATTGGAGCACCCTTTCAGCCCCAAATCTCAAAAATATATTTATCAAAATGCTCAAAATAGAGTAATTCTCATTTATTGTCAAATATAACACAAAACCAGTAACCACAAAAAGCTTTCAAAATAAAATTTTACATCTGACATGTTAACCGCAATACCTCCACCTTTCACCCCAATCCTGGCCACCACGCCAACGTTCAAAATCAATGATTCGACCTGTCTGCAGATTGAAAAATTTCATCATGGAATATGTTGGAAGGGGTGGGGGAGGGCGCTTTAGAAATATTTTCAAGCGCGAGGACCACTCCAAAAAACTGCACTCAAAACCACTATCTACACATTTTTCGTTGCACTCATTTTATTCAAATTTTCGAAATGTAATTTTTTTGCCTCAATTCCAAAATGCCAACAGGTTATAACTTGGAAAAAACCACACTAATAATCGAAAATTCACAAACAGACGAACAACTATGTATTTAATAAACGCAGGTTATTAAAAATTAAGCAGGAGAAGGGATTTTGTGCTTGAAATCATTCCTAGAGATCCCTCCCCCACTATGTTCCGTGATGAAAGGCTACAGTATGATAACCATGGTGAATTTGCCCCGGTCTAATTTTGAGATGATATTCCGGTGATAGGGGCGCACTATTGAGATACATCTTTGTATAAAGTTTTGGACCCTCAAAATTCAATAGTTTTGGAGAACAGCGATTTTATTTAAAAACGCTTGATTTTTTTTGAAGGCTCTAATTGATTGATTCTTGCAATTTTTTGATATTATAGATCTGTATGAGAGGCATCTCTAAAAAAATCAACCCCCCCCCCCCCAATAATTTGCTCCTTAAATACCCTTTTAAAATTTCCTTCTTTTTT